>JAYJLV010070896.1:0-15712 GCA_036873485.1 Torymus texanus
CACACACACACACACACACACACACACACACACACACACACACACACACACACACACACACACACACACACATATACGTCTGTATATGAGTTTACATCGGTAGCGCGGCCTTAATCGATAAGTGGGAGTTGTTATGATTACTGTAGGGGAATGACGACGACGACGACGACGACACGACATGGTGGAGTGTATAATGAGGCTAGCGCGAAGTAATTTTGGGAGTTAGAATAAGCCTGGTTCTAAGATGGATATAAAAAGAAATATAACGAGGGAGTGTACATTGTATAAAGGTATATAGATATATAGATATCGAAGGGTATATGTGGAGGTAAATTACAGTGTATAGACTATGTGCACCTCGAGGCATTTTGCTATATGGAAAATGACAAAAGTCATGAATGTTGCAGGCTTCTAATTGGAACGCGCGAATGCAAGCAGGGTCGAGTAGGCGCGCAGTATAGAAAAACGGTGCGATTATACACGCGTTTATAAGAATATAAGTGTATAATTGACGGCTGGTACAGATCTGTATAGAGTCGAGATATTATTGGTACTGAGTAATTAGTGCCAAAAGATATAAATATAAACGAGTAGTTTTTGTATTAGTATAGCCGATGCTATCAAGATTCCAAATGGTTTGTACTGTTATTTTTTGTCTTTAAATAAGAAAATAATTAGAGAAGTGATATAAATAAATAAAATTCACTTACATTTTTATAGATTATTTTGATTTATTTATTCCAAATACTCAAATTCAAAACAAACTGCGCCTGGACCGTTCGAAGTTAAGCAATGTAGGATGCGATTACTACTTGGAAAGGTGATCGCGGAAAACCATATGCAACTTCGGTGATCTTTTAAACGATTCTTTGTTGTTAACAAAATGTTGGATAAGTGATTTAACTATGTTTTCAGCGTAAATGTTTATGTAATGTGCCACGTAAGTATATCCAAATCCGGGCGATGGCGAAGTAAATGTAGCGAACCCAGAGTTTCTCGCCGTATCCGAGACGAATAAAGATTTAATTGACAGGCCATTTCTAAAGTTTCACAATAAACAAAATAAAGGTATATTTCGAAAGGGAGCATGAAAAAAGTATTCTTACAGTTTCTTGCTGAGCGCAATAGGCTATGGGTAAATAAATTCAAAATACGTGTAAATTATGTAAAGAGATATTCCGCAAATATAATTGGACCAACAATTTGTAAAATACTGTTTGGATATTTTAAAATAAAATGTCAAATAATTTTCTTTACACCAAATTCAAGAAGCATTTAATTCCACATAACGTTTTTATAAATTATACAATTTAAGTGTTTACAAAATATGTTCATTACTTACTGATTTTCAGTAGTATAAGTACTAAACTATTTACAGAAAATCTACCTTTCTTTACAGAAATTAAAAGTAGGTTACGGCTTTTCATGATGTCACGACAGCCTCACTTTCTATGCATCGTTGACACAGTTATTAAACGTTTAGTTACTAAAGACAAACAAAGTTTCCCCGACCTATTTTAGTTTGCTAGTGCGTCTAGAGAAAGTTGCTAATCTGCTAATTAGAGCCAAGTTAAACATTGATTATTCATGAATCAATCGTCTTTTTATCCATGGCATTTACATCCAACTTTTAAATTTGTATCTCATCCATACCACCAGAAACAATATTTATATCTTCATTTCCACCTAAAACCATCATTCGTAAAAGTACTTTACCCATTTCTTAAAAAAAAAATTATCGATAACCAACGTTCCGAAAGACACAACTTACCATTTAAACCCAATTAAAACTTCTCGTGAGCAAAGGCGTTCGTAACGAAAAAAATGAAAATTCCTTTATCGCGGGAAACGCTGAAAGTAAATCAACACTTAAAACTTCTCGCTCAACCTCCTTTACCTCCTACCACCAATGAAACTCTAACGCTCCTTAAACATCGTAATCCCGCTCGTAAAAACGCCCGTAAGAAGTCAAATCGCGCTCGCCGCTACGCAGACGACGACGACGACGACGGCAGCGTGGAAAGAAGAAAAAGCTTCGCTCCTTTTTATTTCCAATTAAAAAGGACTCCAGCCTGAAAGTTCATTAATTCGCGCGAAAGTGCGCCTCAGCTAATTGGAAAGAAGAGCAGCAGCAGCAGTAGGAGTAGGAACGTCGAGACGCGCAAGTTCTCTCTTTTCGTGCAACCCTCGCGCTAAACCAATAACTGCGCGCAAATGAAACGACACTTTGCGAGCAAAGAGAGGGGAGGAAAGCCCGCAGGCAGCTTGTAGCGATAAATAAATATCAGGAGGCGAGACTGGTATACACGCAGTTTGACGCTGAGGGAGAAACGAAGGGAGAGAACGGGGTGATTCACACAAAAAAAATGGCAGAGTACGTCGAGCATTCGAGGGATGAATGGGTTGGATTGGAAGCGTTTTCGGGAGGCATGAGGGGGAACGAATTGGGGGGGTTGGAAGGTGAGGTAGGGTTGCATGGTTTTTTGAGATTTGAGTGCAGTAGGAGGATCAAGTGGTTAATTGGGGGTTTTAGGTGAATTGCTGCGTGAAAAAATGTTATTCTGTGATATTTGCAGCTGTGGTTGGAAATGCGTTAAGTGAGGAATTGTTAGGAAATGATTTAATGTCAATCTTTTAAGAATTCGGAACTTTAATGTAATATTTATTTGAAATAAAGAGAAATTGCATGTTACAAAGGAATTCGAAACAAATTTCTATAGAAAATAATAAATACAATAAATCTATCGAAAACGATATTCAGTAGAAGGAAACAAATTTGTTTAAAGCTGCGTGTTTAACTAAAAGTCACGTACCTTAAATACTGAGGAAATAACGTAGCCTAAAGATTTACAGATGTTTAATAATTAAAACTGAAAAAATTTACTCAAGGTTATGTGTAACATACTGAGAAGGTGATTTACAGCTTTTGTGCCGGTCGAAATTCGTTTTCGAACTTTCTGACTTTAAAATTACCAGACGCTCGGTGTTAAATTACGTACACTCAAGTTCCATACTCAAAGTATTCATTGGGTTTCAAATTTTTCTGGGTTGCCGGTTCTGTTCATAATATTTTCGGTTTGTTCTTTTAATGCTTTCAAATGACGTATAACAAAAATTCCATACATATCTTAGTAGTGAGTAAAACTTGAGATATATTGCGATATTTATATAATTGCTATTCCTCAAATGAAAAACTTCTAGTGATTTATTCTACATTGTTATATTGTAATTAATAAAAATAAAATTACAAGTAGAATATGAATATATCTTAAAGCAAAATTTCTACTTTTTAAAAACGAAAATATTCATGGAGTCCAGCCGGCTATTGCCGTCAATCATAACCATGACTAATTCACCGATCGCATCAGAATTATACAAATGCACACACGTACCACCTTAAAACGGAAAATTTTTAAATTAAGATAAGCATATACCGAACCAGGCGGGCTTAGATATCATCATTATACGGGTGAAAACCATCGAGGCGTGACGGGGGATCGCCGTCGCCGCAAAAGTGCCCCTTATACTCCAGAGCTCAAATATACGTACATGTACACACACACATACATATATATATATATACTACCTCCGTTGCCTTCACCGTTGGACGAGCAGGCAAATTCAGGGCAGGTGTCCGCCTCAGGGATTATATGACTGCGCTCGGCCTCTCTTGCTCTACTCTGCTCTGCTCTGCGCTGGCGCGCATTTGCATGGAGATCAGTTTATCTAACGCGTGACTCGGTTCTGCATGAAAATGCCTAGGAGAGCGAGCGAGCAAGAGAGAGAGACCACACAATGCACACTTGCGCTTGGGTACGAGGGTAAACGTTGTGGAACCATTCAGAAAACGATCTTAAGCCTCTGCAGATTTCCCGAATTTAGTCTTTTGGGGAAAGTTTGTGTATTGTCGACTTGTTACAGGATTACGGAGTTTTCAATGGATAAGAGAATTTTGGTATATATGTGATTTTTTTTTTGGGATATTGAAATCATATTGGTTTGATTATTTCACGCAAAGTGATTGACAAGTATGAGATTCCTTCGAGAATTAATTGTTACCATTCAATGTAAAAAAATATATTTAAATTTACCAATTTTATCTTAAAAAAATTATTTCGAAAATCTTTATTATTCAAAGGATGTTTTACAAAACTCTAACTACTATTCTTCTTTGCTAAATCGTGTTGTATCTCATTAATTATAATTCATGACCTTCATTATTTGAAATATATAATTCTGAAATATGCAAATTAAAATTATACACTTTTGCGTCACAGGTTATATATTATATATTACTTCACATTCACACAGGAACTGGTCTTCCCCGTCAAACAATGCAAGAACCAAACTACAAGGGCAGACACGAGAACCAACCTAACCGAACGCACATGCAGTACTTTTAATAACCAGGCGAGCAGTTGTAGTTTTCAAAGACATCCATGCATACTCTCTCTCTCTTTTTTCTCTTTCATCCATGTAAAATGGAAGAGCGGGAGAGAAACACTGCAAGGTACCTGACGAAAAGAAGACTGACGACAGTTGACAATGCGGGAATGAGTGTAAAAGCATATAAGACCAGGAGATGTTGCGGGGTGTGTATGATGCATGCACGTGTATATATATGCATGCATGGAAGTGCAGTTGCGGTTGAAGGCCATTCTTGACTTGTTCTCTCTTTCTCCTCTACCGTCGATTTATTTCAGACACCTCGCGAGTATCCAAGCGTTTGCGAGTAGTCGACGAGGTGGTCGAGAGGACAGAAATATCGCGCCGTAAATGACAAACGTTAATGCGGTTTTACAACGAAACTTTAAACTTTTCCTCGCACGCGTATGGTTCGTCGTAATTCATGCGACGATGTAGGCGCAGCATCGACGTAGCCGCTGTCGACGTATACGTATATGTACGTAGACCGAGGTCGATCGAACCGCAAAGAACTCGTTAAGTCGTCGAACATTGTCTTTTTTATGTTTACTGTGCGCTTGCGCAGCGGGTTTCGTGTACTTTGGGTGGTGGTAGTGATGGTGGTGGTGATGGTTCTTTTTTTTATATTAATAAAAATGCAGGTTATATGGTATGCATTTTAATTGGAAAATTAGGAATATGAAATGTCGAGGTCATGATATGTCTTTCGGTATAGTTTGTTAAGAGTTACTTTTAAGGTTTTACAACATTATAAGTTTGAATTTTTGCGAGAAAATTTTTTGTCTGAATCCGGTAGTAAAAATGATTGCTTATAACGATAGTTTACAGTTTTCGGTATATTCTTTGATTGATATAAATACAATTAGATGAATTCCCATCAATTTTTCATAATATTACTACCCAATCAATAATGAGCCTTCACAAACTGATTTTTAATCCTCTTATATTGCTTAACTTTTGCTACATTAAGTTAAGTATTTTTATTTTATTTTAAATTAATGACCGCGTATATAAATACATTTTTTTTATTCACTAAAATATATCAAGAAATATATTAAATATACGTCGAAGTTGTATTAAAAAATTCATGACATCGATCGTAATCTGTACTTATTTTCGTTTACATTGATTAAAATTCACTTGAACATTCGAATAGATGACTTTTCAGATGATAAACTATACGATTTACAATGCAACCAACTGAAAAGAAAGACATCTTTCACCGCCATCCTTCTATCAGCGTCCTCCAAACTTATCCTGCCTCGCAAAGCAGAAATAAACACACCTCCAATACATCGCACACACTGAGCGAAGCGCGTCGTGCGTCTTTGACGCTCTTGCTGCCTTTTTCCTCACGCCGACAAGGTCTCTCTCTCTCTCTCTCTCTCTTGTGCGCATCTCTCGTACTTTATCTAAGTAGGTACGTACAAGGCGAGAGCCGAGACGGTGCGAGAGAAGGGAAGGGAGATTCTCCGACTTTCAAAAGAGGGAATATATTATGCTCTGGCAACCGGCCAGGGAAATCGCTCTACCAACGTCTACACTCTCACGTCTATATATGTGTTATACGCGTACGTTACGTATTTGTGTATGTGTATGTGTGTGTGTGTGTTCCGGTATGCAACTATGCCCGGAATATCGCCACACGTGCATTGGCAGAATACGAGACGGTGCACGGAAACTCCTCTCTTACGTCCCCACCCCAAGTGAGACTACTATATACTATACTACGCGACTGTGTGGAATCCCCTCGCTTGGCCGCCGGAAGTATCTTGAGAACTCGAGACTTCAGAACTATTTCGCGGACGGTGCAACTCGCTACGTGAACGTGTATATAATGGCGTTGAAAAGATGCTGTGGCTCTGATTTTTCGTTGTAGAAAGTCGATAAGGCGCATTGTATAGATATGCGCGAAAGATTGTTGAGAATCGATGGGATGAATGTATGTACCTGAAAAGGGGGTTTTCGCGTAAAATGGCTTTTTAGGTAAGGATCTTTTAAGGGAATATGTCAAAGCCTATTTGAGATTACAAGGTTTCTGGAATTTTTGTATTATCCCTCATTCTTTTTTAATTTGTTATCTTTGGTTGTTTTGGTCATTCATCATTCTTTAACTAATTACACTAGTTTACATTATGACTAAACAAATATTGTGTACTTTGTTTCTACTAAATCTTAATTACACAAAAAAGGTATCAAAAATTTTGTTTTTAGCATAAAACTCGTATGAAAACTGGATCTTATTTTTAACTATGTATGAGGACTGCGAATAATAGAGGAAAATTTTCTAACATAATTTTAAATAAAGAAAAATTGGATGTATAGATATGTAGAATGGTTCTCACATCTCCTCAATGCTTTTTGTAGAATTAGGTAAGATATATAGTCTATTTTCCGACACGATGTCACCTTTATAAAAGCCAGTAAATTCACACTTTGGACCATTTCCAAAATGTAGTAGCGATACGCACAATTTAAATACTTGGAAGGGTAAGCGGAGCGTGATTGCTTGCTTGGCGGGATACTTTTGACAATGATAGAAGAACAAAGAAAGTCAATTATTTGAACCTCCATAGAATAAACTAATCTATAACGTAGAATGTAAGATAGGTACATAATATATACATTCCATAGCTAATTGCATCTTCAAAATTTAAATAGGTTTAATTAATAATAAGCAAACGTAACTTCTCTTGTTGAAAATAAGTTTTATTTTTCGTTTATTTTCATGAACACATATAGTAGATTAACCTATTAGTGGACGATTTGTATAACTGAATATTTGATTTCTGGTACATCGCCGATGTCAACGCTAGTTCAAGTCATACACAGTTAAAACCGTGTTTTGTGTATAGCTACCAAACGCTTACACAAATTGTGTGTAGAATAAAAACATAAAATGTGTGGTATAATCCCATTTACTTTACATTTATTCTACTTCTTTCCACAGTAAATTATAATTACAATAATTTTGAGATACACTTGACTTTTGTCAAAATCGATTTTCATTTTCATTGCGTATTTACACTAAGAATTCTTCAAAAGTATAACAATGCAATTATTTGGTCACCTCAATACACAAAGAGAAATACGTAATTTAAGATTTAGACTGTTACATGTAATACTTACTTTATAAAAAAACATTTCATCCAGGTTATTAAATTCATATTACACATTTAGAAGATGTTTCAGTAGAAACTTGAATCTACCTGTTATTATAGACAGCAACATTTGCCTATTATTGAACAATAAACTCAGAGAATCAATGTTTTATTATTCTACAGATAATGGAACTATATTTTAGAGTAGAATTATTAAACATTTTATTAATTTGATAAAAAAAAATTTGTAGGGCAGCTCTATTCATTGTAATACGGGATTACTAAAGTAGATATCTATGAAAACTTAGCAAATATCTAGAGTAAATACTTGGTTTTACATGTATTTTAGATAGAACGCATATAAATTAGGTTCGCCGAAATGAATTACTTATCCTAAACTTTTTCTAAAAACGACAACTAGTCCAAAATTAGCAGTGTCAGTATCTAAATAGAATCGATAAAAGTTACTCAAGTTAGAACATGGCTAAGCATACGTACATATATGCATGGGCATTAAAAAAACTAGGTATTTAATACTAATCAACTTTCTTTTACTTAAATAACTAAATACAATAGTATCAATCAACATGTTTTTTAACAAGAATTTCGAAAAACTAATAAATCTAATAATTTCTCGTCAAATTAAATAATTAACAACAGAAAATCTGAACTGCTATACAATGTAAATAAAGTTGTTAAACCGGTTAGTAAGAAATTATCCGATAATACCTGCCACACAAAACTTGTGGAAACAGCCCCAGACGAAACCAAATCCCTCAGTCTTAAACGACTTATAAAGAGAACAAACACAGTTCGGTAAAAAAAAAGAAGAAACCCAAGCATAACGCAATTGCAGAAACTGGCATTCCGATCCTCTCGCCTTGATCACCAAACGATAAAAAGAGAAAACAGAAAAACCGCGTATACCGCGTCCTATCCAGACGCAGCGTATGTCCTTGTTTCACTACGCGCGAACGCGGGAAGCCATCAAACCGACGAATGAGCTGGGGAAGAGGTTATCTTTATCTTATCCGGCGTGCCGGACTACCGGCCCCGGGGGCCGCGCCTACCGCCGCGCTTTTATTGCTCCTCAACGTGACTCTCTCTCTCTCTCTTTCTCGACCGGTGTTGCCTATATAATACAATGAATTTTTCGAACCGCGTGCGTTGTATACCAGAAAGATGTAGAGTGTATATTTGAAAGGCTGTCTCGAGGCTAATGATGATCTGGTATTATACCGATTTCTATACATTACTGTTGACCTGTATCGGCTAGTGGGTTTTGAGGTTTGTGAAGAAGGAAAAGTTAGGATACAAATGACTGATGATTAGAGGATAAGTTTGATTAATTTTTTTCATTATTATGTTGCCTTATGTAATTATAAAGAAAATTTTAAGCTACTTTGAACACCGCTATCTTATCAAACAGCGAGTATACCTAAATACTTTTTCTGCTCCCGGACTCCGAACTTAACGTGCAAAAAAAGCCTTATCTTAGCCATACGATCGCATGCAGCAGCAGCAGCAGTAGAATAAGTAAGAGAGAATCGAAACTGCAACGAGCGAGATACGACAAGTCGCTTAGCTCGCGGCACAAAAAGACATCGAGTCACCGTAGAGCAAAGTGGAGAGAGCCTGAAAAGTCGCGCTGCAGTAGTGGCTGAGTAAGCATTTTCCTCTCTCTCTCTCTCTCTCTCTCTCTTTCTCACTCGTGCGCCTGACGGCGGGGAAGGAAGCTTATTTTCTTTTTACAGGCTGCGCTTCTGCGCGCAGTGCTGCTGACGCGAGTTCGACCGGAAGCTGCCTACTGCACTATCGCTGCGTGTGTGTGCGCGCGCTCAGTCAAAGTATAGCACATGAAGCACGCGCGTATATATATAGTTATGCCTTATCGTGTGCGAGAGGCCCCTTTCCCTGACAATACCATCGGGGTACATCGTCACGTCCGTAAGAGAGGGAGGGGAGAAGAACTAGCGCTTGGCTTTATCTGCGTTCACAGGCTGTCGAGCCTGCCTGCCTGCCTGCCTGCCTGCCTGCTTGCTTGCTTGCTTGCCTGCTTGCCTGCCTGCCTGCCTGCGTACGCTCGCAAATATGCATGAGCTCCAGTTCAAGTCGTCTGAATAATTTTCCTCGTTACTCTAGAAAAACTGGCGAGCCATCGTTCTCGCTCTCATTTCACTCGATTAATTTTAATTGAGGGTTCACTTTTCTCGCCTCCTCCCCCCCCCCCGCAGCTTTTTTTTTACCTCTATTTTTCATCATTTCTCTTCTTCTTCTTTGTTTTTTTTGTGAAGCCGAGGGAGAGAGAGACTGGTTGGTAGCGCAGCGATTGTCGTCAAGTTGACATTTTTTGCCACAATGGCTTTATTAGGTTTTTTGCCTCACTGGGGGGGGGGGGGGGGAGAAAAGAAGTATTTTTAGGAACGATGGAGGTGAGAAGATGAATAGCGAAGGTGTTTATGAATTTAGTGTGGAGACGACGATGTGGTTCGAAGTGCACGTTCGCAAAAAAAGCAGTTTGTCGTTGGAGATAAAGCATTTAATGTTGGTGAATAGTTAAAGCGGTGCTGCTTGTTTTATTAATTCGTTTGTAGATTCTAGTCTTAAATGAGATATTAAAAAGAAATGGTTAATTATTATTTTCGTTTTGTGAATTAGGTTTTAGGTAAAGCCATACAGATTGTGTTAAGTTGAAGTATTCAAACTTTTATAACTGAACAAAAATGATGAATGTCTTAATAGAAAAATGAAGGAGTAAAAAGAAATATGTTGGTGCCTTTTTTTATAAAAAAAGGTGTTACATTCACTGGGATCAATCATGAATTTAAAATGGCGACGTTATCGTAACAGATATTTACTTGTTACCAAAAGAAATCGGGTTTGACGAATATTAGAACCTAATATAATTAAAAATATTTGGAGAACTAGAGCTTCAAATCTTACAACTTCTTTATATTAACAATTATTGAATATTACATAGATTTTTTTGCTAATTTTGAGCTTAAGATGTTAAATAAAATGAATGTACAATAATATTATTTCTAAAACTACAGTTCCATTACTTTATAGCAAAAAAGTTCAGTAGTTTTCTTCTTCTGGTTCTTCGTTGGTTGACGCTGATGTAGTTTCTTCTGGTTATTCCATACGGACTATTGGCTTACCTTGATCTTCATATGTCGTAGTTACTGAAGTAGCTAATAGAGTTTAGCATCAGAAAATGATTTTAAAAATAATCATCTGTGAAGTTCTTTTGTGACAGAATTAAAAAATTACTGTTCAACTACGAAGATGAAAAATACTATTATCAAAAATATTATTGTACCTCTACAATAACTAAACTTGCAGAACTTAAGGAAACTTAAGGACTTAACTTAAACTTACGAAAAATTTATCGTTCGGATCAAAAGACGATTTTCGTCTCAAAACGATTTTTGGAAACAGGTGTTATATTCGACATAAGAATATTTAAAAATTTATTTTAAATGACTTTGATCTATATTTAAGAACAATTTTTGTTATAATATAATTTACCAATACTTTGATAGGGTAGCGCACTGCGGCCGATGACTGAGATTAAGTAAGCCTAGGTTAGTAATTAGATTACTGCTGCACAACTACGCAATTTAAACAATCGCTTTTTGAATATATTAGGTATTTTGGTTAAGTGCAGTGATGAGAAATAAAATTCTTAAGCTTTGGATTGGAAAACTAATTACTGCTTCCAATCCATAAATCGAGAATTCCATTCGCCATCCTATATTTCTTGGATATCTTTAAACAATAATATAAATATTTGGACAAAAATAATATGTATTAAAGTAATTATTATAAGTAAAACACGTTTTAATAGAGTAAATACGTTACTCAAATGGTTGGCTTTGGATACAAGAATAACGGTTACTTCTGACAAAAAAGTATTTTGAATATAAAGGGTTTTCTTCCAAAGTTAGATACAAAAGCATAATTTAATGTTCAAGTTAAGAAGAATATCTCAAAATTCTTTTGAGTCAACAGTATCACGTTTGATTAAAATACAAAAATTTTCAAACGTATGTTTTCACCAGACCATCAAGCAACCATGATACCGGTAGCATTTGCCTTGAATATTATTTATGAGCTGACACTGGCTGACACGGGCTCACGCTTATGCTACGTATAACACACCATCTTCAGATGACGACGACACATAAACGCTAAACGAAATTTATGCTTATGCTCTGTTGCATCGTGATTTTAGAACGCGCTCAAAATTGTAAAAACTGCACGTGCGATGGAGTTGCACTTGTAATCATCACGTTTTGACATCGTGACATTTGAAACTAGAAATTGAACAAGTTTTGTGTTTTGTCTAAAATAGATCAAGCCAAGCATTTTCATATTTGCATATATTATGTTATGGTCACCAACATACCATCGCAGTGTTATATTGTGTTACGTGTGAGACTACCCAGAATAACTACGTAAGGGTTGAAGTGTACGCGTTGTTCCAAGCAGATGCCCGAAACGATGCAGTGCACTACAACAAGAGTTGAAGTATATATCAGATAGTTTATTCAAATACTTATATACGCGAGAGAGAAATAACCTAGCCGCGTTCGCGATGGCGCCTATCGACGTCTTCTCGGGGGTCACCGGTTTCGTTGTTCGTTTGTCCTTCCCGAAATCGTCACCTCTCGTCACTTTCTCTCTTATCGCCCCCTCGGATACGTTCCCTCCGTTTTTATATCCTCGGCCAGGGGTTCCTGAGTGGGGGGTTATTCCTTCGCTTCTTCCCCCCTAATCTGACGTTGGATCCTATAGTGCCGATGATTCAGTGCCTCGTGGATTCGTTGTTGACTGCTCTGCTGACTTGTCATAATTGTTACTAAGCACCTTTGATATTCACGTTCTGCTGACCGTTCCGCACGTTGCTATCGCGGAATCGTGCTGGGCCGCGTGCCTCGATTCTTCGGTTACTCATTATCGCTTGTTTTACGGGTTCATGATCATATTCGATTGCGCGTTGGGAGCTACCATTCGTAATAATGGCAAATAAAATTATTTAGGTATTTGGAGTCGCACGACACGTTCTGACTATTAAAAAAAGTATAAAATTTTTATTGTTTTTTGACACTTTTAATTTTAAAAACAAGTTTTTTTATAACTTATACTTGAAAATAAATTTTTTGTTTTATGAGGCTTTGATTTAGGTTGACAATTGTACGTTGACTCTGGTTAAATAAATAAATAAATAAATAAACAAATAAATAAATTGAAAATAACACATTTTGTACTGTTTTAGTAAAACAATTTTTCATACAAAATCCGTAGATTTATTGAAACAAGCTATTTTTTACTTAAATTTATCAAAAACAATAAAAATAAAAATTTTATTTTTAATGGTTACATCATGTTGAACGAGCCCAAATATATATAGAAAAATTAGTTTCGAGTAGAATTTATCTCGATTTTATACAAATTTATAAGTTCAACGTTACTGTAAAATTTTTTATTCACTTCCTCAAACTAATGTATTTATTATTCCCTTTTTAAATTTTTCATGACAATAATAAAGTCTACCACACCAATTTTTCTCTATGAATATTCGAAATAAAACTTATTTCGATTAATGGATGTTAGAAAAGAAACTGTAGAATTCAATGTTTCTTCCTATAAAACTCTGCGACTACGCAAATGTAGATAAGCTGTCCTTCTATAAATGAATTCTTAATTTCGTACAATCTATATAATTGTTGATAATTTTGAAAGATAGCAAATAATCGAGGTAATGATGTGTTACGAGTGAGTCCTCGTAAATAATTTAAATAAAAAGTGACGGGACTCGGGCTTGAACTTAGTTCGTCGATTTGCAATCAGACACTCTGACCATTCAGCCACGGCCTGCTTATTTCGTTCTTTTTATATTTGTTCGTGTATCCACACGTAACAGATGTAATGATTTGATAGTTTGAATATCGAAATGTGTACTAATATCTGTATAATCGTGGTCTAGTCGGCTCATTGTTCTATTACGTTTAAATGATACATAACGAAGAAACGGATGTTGTACGAATTATAGTTTATTTATCAGTACACGGATAGAATTTTTCCGTAAAAATTACCGTGAAATTATGGTAATCGACGAAAATGTGAGACTCCAATAATTTTTACCGTGAATCATGGTGATTTTTACTGTATCGTCACTGTAAAAATTACCGATAAGTAGGTAAGTTTTACCGTGATTCACGCTAACAATTATTGGAATCTCACATGTACCTCGATTACCATGAAATGGTAAATGCCTTACAATATTATTATGGATATGCATGTTAAAATTTTCTTTGTGATCTTTCTATTTGTCTTTTGTACGGGATAAATATTTTTATTTGGTAAACATTAACCTAGACTTTATGGAATACAGTCCTCCTTCTCAATACCGCCGCGGTTTTCTCTCTCCAATTACATTGTTGATAATAGAATTGGAGAGAGAGGACCACGGCGGTATTGAGAAGGAGGACTGTAATTATATTTTCGTTTTATTTCATAAGATAATCAATACTGTTTTACAAGTGCCGAACCTTTGACTGGTCCGGGCGTACGACGCGTACGCGACAATGAATTTCCTTTTGATGTTTCAATCGGAGTAATTGCTGAAGGCGATGCAGAGCTAAATCCTTTTTGCACTGGATCTTTAATTAGCAGGAGGCATGCTTTGACAGCTTCCCATTGTATGATATTTAGATTAAGAGAATTCGAAGTGAGTATTGGATCCAGCCATCTTAGATCAGCTTAAAAATATCAAGTGAATTGGTGGATAACGTACGATGATTGGCGGGAAGTTAGAGAGCTACCAGTAGATCCAAATGTCAGTGATATAGCCATTATAAAGGTGAATAAATAGTATTTCAGTATTTGAATTTTTGTCTATAACCGTGGCGAATCTTAATGTTACAGTTGTCCGAAAGAGTTAATGGTCCAAGAATAGATCCAGTAGAACTTTCACCCCTTAATAAATCCACTGCGATTGGATTATCTTTGAACATGGCTGGATGGGGAGTAGATGAGCAAGGTGTTACTTCAAGATATTTGAGAACAGCACGAACTAATGTTATGAGTGGAAATCAATATTCCAAATTTCTTTCTATAATAGAGCAAAAAAAAATGGTGTTAGCTTCAAACTATATGTGTTCACAAGGTGACCCCCTACATTTGTACCATTGTTCACCAATTTAAGTCTCTTAAATATGATTGTTAGAGATATGTTTTATTTCGAAGATTTGAATGTTTCTTTTATATTTTTAGGGCGATAGCGGTGGTCCACTTTTTACAGACGATCACTAAATTGTTGGAATCCATAAGGTATCATGCACAGCCAATGTAAACGATAGGTATAGAGTAAGCATTTATATATCTATCGACGATTATAGATATTTCATCGCACAGATAATAGAATCAGAAAACAATTCAAATGCCAATGCTTGAAATTATTATAAATGTGTACTTTTTCAAATAAAATATATAACTAATATAAGAGTCTTTCTTTTCTATTTCTCTTTCATACTACGCGAAATAAGTAGACGAACTTGTATAAAAATCAATTAAGTTTATTTTAATAAAAATTACAAATGTACGAACATTAAAGTGTTATCTCAACGGGGCTCGAATAACGACTGGACTAAGACGCCGATGCATTCGTCTTTTTCAAGCGTTTCATGTGTGAAGTACGCTGCGCTCGCTTTATATTTCGTGGTGTTCTTAATTTTAGCGCTTAAAATTCGGCCAATCCTGACAAGTAGGCCTTCCACGGCCGATTGATCATTAAATGCTTATTCAGTTATATCTTTATTAGACTTGTGATTCTCGCACTACCACGCCATAAACGCATATTCGCTGGTTCCCATACACCTTGATAAGGCCTTTGGGTCATTTGAAAACCTTCTATATCAGAAACCACATAGCGATCGTTTCTTAATGTCTTAATGATCTCATATGGACCCTTAAACTTTGGAATTAATTTATGTGAAACGCCCGCAGTACTATCATAATTCCTAATCATCACCCAATCTCCCACTTCATATTTATACATGTTTTTGCATTTCTCGTCATGATATTTCTTATTATACTCTTGCACTTTTATTATTTTACAGTCTGCCTTTTCACGTATGCTTTTTAAATCTCGTTTTTCATAAGTCACATTATCTTGCAAA
>JAYJLV010070907.1:0-15712 GCA_036873485.1 Torymus texanus
GTGTGTGTGTGTGTGTGTGTGTGTGTGTGTGTGTGTGTGTGTGTGTGTGTGTGTGTGTGTGTGTATATATATATGTTGTACGTGTATGTGCGAAGGGGGGAAGAGTGAGAGAGAGAGAGAAGCTGAGCCTGGGGGTGCGGGAATTGCGTGTGCAGGCAGACGCAACCCTTGCCTTATCCGCCCTCGGCGAATCGCTCGACACCCTACCTACGAGCGTGTGTGTATCTCGTCTCGGTTTATTACGCGCGGAGCGAAATAGAGAGAGAGAGAGAGAGAGAGAGAGAGAGAAGCGAACTCGGCTTTTCTCTTTATTTCCCGTGCGCTTGGCCGACTTCGCGTTTTGCGTCAAGCCCCCGCACCTTTTATTATATGGTAGGATTTCAACGCTTCAGGAGAGCCGAAGTACGCAATGTATTAAAGGAAGACTCGTGTTTGTGCAGGTGCGATGAGTCAAGTGTGTGATATTGGAATAATAAGGCGGCATAGGAACTATTATTTTTCGTTTAGAGTATCATATATGGTATCATGATCGTTAATGTTGCTTTAAATTGACATGAAGAATAAATTTTAAGCTATAATTATTATTTTTTAGAAAAATTTAGATAACTTATATCCATACCTGAGAGTGTGTTCATGAAATTATTTAAAGATGTTTTTTTTTTGTTTTTACGAGTATCATTTAGACGTAATATTCATATTTGAAAACAGATTCACATATAGAGAGGATAATAATTGTAAAAAAGTACTATTTTTTTTTTTTTTTTTTTTTTTTATTTATTTACCAGAGTAATACAAATGTTACAAATTTATCCCGTGTAATTAGCCCGTGTTAAAAATATTCGAGGACAATGTATGGGCCATATGTGGCTCCGGTGCCTCAGTCGAATATGGCACACACTTTGAGGAATATGGGACTAATATGGACATGATATGAGAAACAATATGGCCAATCTTCGGCTTAGGCGCCAGAACCACATATTGCCCATACTGTTACAAATATATTGGCCACGAAATCATTTTCGGCCTGGAGGAGTCATTGAATTTTTACAGTGCAATTTAAAAATTTGGTAGAAGACTGTGGTTTTTTTTTATAATTTTACAAACCAGTATGACAATTTGTGAACTTCTAATTTATAAAAATACGGGGATCTATATGGAAGTTATTATGTCATATAATCGTTCGTACAGATTATTGGGAATAACAATTTCGTATACTGATCAACCCGAACACAATGTTTTTAATTAGATATTTATTATTATGAGATCATTTTATCCATACTTAATGTAAACTCTACTGGAAAAGCCAATGCAGGGTCTGTGTCGGCAACACATAGGATTTATATGGGTTCTATTTAGATTCCAAGTGAATAACTTAATAACAATTTTTTAATAAATTACCTTTTTTATTTATAGTTTTATAGTAAATTTTGTGGTAAACATTTAAATCAATGAATTTATTCTAATTTTGTGAAATGCTATCAATACATTATATAATAAATGGCCAAATCTTACATGGATTCTATATGGTTCCCATGTATTTCCCACGCGGGCCACATATGGGTTTTTTAGAGTTCGTTCTTTGTGTTTTGTAGTATTTATCATTTTTTTGCAATAACGAAAGAAAAAAAGTACAAAATCAATAATCTGTCATGTTCAGAAAAATGAAACTGAATTACGAGACAAGACCAATATGCGATTAATATGGCCTAAATCCAAAAGTAAAATATTGAATTCCATAAAATTTCAGAATAGTCAGTAGGTCATCTGTTGGCTCATTCATTGGTGGTCAAAGCTTTCGAAAAAGTATTTTGTGGAGAAAGTGCAGAAAGCGAGGGCTTTATGATGACATTTTTGTTGTCATAAAATTCAATTGAACACAGCATAGAAAAAATTTCCAGTGTAGGGGTTGTGATTGCATTGTCGAAGAGAATAACTGAATAACTCTTAAATTCAATAGGCAAGCATACAAGTAAAGGTTTAAAATTTGAAATGAATCGTAAATTTTAAATTAACATCCCGTAATAAAATAAAGATTATTGTATTGTAAAAAAATTTTCGCTAAATAATGTATAAAAAATATTTATATGTTATAAAATTACTATAATTATAAATTTAATTATGTTGCAGTAAAAAATTATGAAAAATATTTAACAGTACAAGTTAAGGAACATGAATAATGGTTTGAATTCTAGTTCGATCAAAACGACTCTTTTTAATGTAATTACTACATAAAATCGATAAAAGCGATGTCAGCCGCATTAATATATAGAGCATCGGTTTCATCGCTGATATAAATCTCCCTCTCTCTTCGCGATTTCCTTCTCCCTTTTATACTATCCCTCTTGCTTTTTCCATTCCCCTCGTGTTCTCTTTCGCTCTCACGTCATTTGGGGGCCTTTGGCGTCGAACTGTGATACAGTTTGTAAACAGCGTAAAAATGCCACTCAATAACCTCGCGGTATGTGTATGTGTGCCAACGTACACTCGTACGTATATATATATACTCGCAGCTCTCCCTCTTTCTCTCTGTGGCGGTAGAAGCGTACGTAGCCCTTGATGAAGTCGGTTTAATGGATTTGTAAGCAACTATTTGATCCCCTTATCAGAGATTGAACTCAAGGATTCTTTTGAGCATGTTTTTTATCCGTAGATCACCGTTAAACTTTTGATTGCTAATGACTCTTTTCAGGTAATTTCACAAAAAGACGTCCAATGATTTATTGCTGTTGGATTGAAAATACGCTAATGCATGTATTTAACAAAATACATTTATTTAAACATTTATCATTACTATTTCTAAAAATATATCTTAAAAACTATAAATCTTATATGATTTCATTGTAAGTATAATGAAAAGATAACTTCATCGTTTTATTATTTTTTAACATTATTCATTCATTCTTATAATATATTCTAATTAATATTTTGTACTCGCACGTTGATGCCAACGAACCAACTAATCCAAACAATTTCAGATTAATCAAGCGCACGCCGAAGTTTGACAATGATAATGAAAAAAGAAGCCGACTGAGAAGATAGGCAGGGAACACCCGTGTATAGTAATGCGAAAAATTCGTAGTTCCGTTCCACCTCGTCGCGATGACGATGACTATTCAATTACAATCAATACTCATTAAAGGCCCGCTCGCGAGACTCGCGCAAATCTCGCGGAGATATCGTCAGACGATTGCGGCCTGGACAATGATTTCTCGGCGATGTAACGAATGAGCGGCTCGTGAGAGTGCAGGATGGCTACCTCTAACATGACGTTTCAAACGCCTGACTTGTGAGAGTGCTGTAATATTGTACTGCACGGTAGATAAAAAGGGGGAGAGGAAGGTAAAAAAGAAGGAACGTGAATGATTAGTATTGAAAGATGTCTTGTAAGTAAAATATTTAATGGAACAGTGTAAGTAAACTTTGATTAGGTATACAAAAAAAAATCAACTCTTGCAATATCGTAACAACGTATTGAAAATTATTTCTATTTTCCTAGTACGAAATTTTATTTCCAGCTTTAGAAGTACCAATTTGTTTGTAAGAGATGTTAAACATTTTTATTGTGAAAATATAGAAAAATTATTTTAAACAAGGCGTGTAATTTAATGGTTTTAAAAACACGCGCACAGTTAAACTATAGTAGAGAATTTCCGTACACTTGTTGCGAGATTCATGATGATCATGAATGACTGTCTAGTTATATTTTTCAAGATTAACTGATCAAAATTATTTATTAGTTTTATTGAGACGTACATCCGGATATGAAAGAGCAGGTTCTAAGTCGAAAAATTGATTAATAATCATGCAAAAGCGAGTACTATTAAGAAGACGTTCACTATAAAAAAAATTAATGACAAAAACGAAACAGTACCTGACAAACCAAGCGAGCGATAGCCCCGCAGTCCGAGAAAAAAGAGAGAGAGAGAGAGTGAGTGAGAGAGTAAGAGAAATAGAGAAAGGGCTGGGCGCAAGTATAAAAAAGCAATAAGTCAAATGACACACGCGCACTGATATTAATCTGCCACATTGGGAGGTAGAGAGCCTCAAGGACCGAAACTGTTTGTATGTACACGGAGCGACACTATACACACACTGTCGACAGCAAACTCCTCGCATACTTGCAGCGTAATGCTCCTGCTTTGGTATATATCTATATATACGTATATATATATACAGAGGACCCAGCGGGGCATCGCTCGTTCGGGAGCGCGGTGCCCGCTTTCAAATTGTCACAAATTCTAATCTTTGTGTGTATGGAGTGGCCGGTACATCGCTCAATTCCTGCTTTTTCTTCTTTGTTCCTCGAGCATCAATCAAACACATTTGGAGAAATTAGTTGTAACGGGCTGAGTGTGAATAGGAGAAACATTATGGAAATTGCCACGACTATGCCGCTCTTCAAAGTTTCGAGCTGGTCTTACTTTATGCGCTAACGAAAACTATTTTTTATAACTCCTACACAGAAGATAATCAAATTCATGAAGGAGTGTATGAAATTTATATATAAAGGCATGAATGAAAATAATATATGAAAGAAGAGTCGGTTATTATTGGATTGGTTTGTGTTTACTTTGAAACTGTTTGAGATTATAACAGACAATAAATTACATAAAATTTATTTAGAAGATCTGTTACTTTTGCACAAACTATTGAATCTAAATGTTTTAATATAATGATTATTTTATAATATGAATAGCTTGATTTGCCATAAAAATAGAATAATTATAATCAAAATGTTAATAGTTAGAAAAATTAAAGAACAATAAATGTTTTCTTTTTAATTTTGGTTTACATTTGCTACGTAATATATTAATATATAGAATCAAAACTGCGAAATACATTGACATGCATGTCCACTCACGTACCTCTTAAAAAAAGTTATCATCGTTTTTTACGATTAAACTACGTCATTCGTTCCGAACCATAAATCACCTCAATACATATTTCCCTCTCTCCTTGTGCCTCTTTCTCTTACACATCCACCTGGAAACCTCTGGTTAGCACAAAAGTCACCAGCATGATTTTCCGGGTCCTTACTAGTTAGGACCCGGAAAAATGAAGTGCTCATCGATACATAGGCTCTTTCGGTTCTCCTCCTGACAAATAGTCTCTTTTGTCCGACAATTTTCGGAGCTACTTGGACACACAATAATTATCATTGTGTCACCTAGCTAAGAGAGTGAGAGAGAGAGAGAGGGAGAGAAGCACGACTCCCGAGGCGCGCATTGTCACGGCCGCGCAGCGGCAGCGTCCACTCATTCAGTAACTGCGGGACTTTTAAGGAGCAAAGTGACCGTGCCAAGGACATTCTTCGCAGCGGCGGTCGACGAGTGACGTCTTTTTCTCACATCTTTGTCGCGCAGACGCTCTTACTTCTTCCATTCACTCTATGGCGTTTCGCATCGGCTGTATCATCCCTGCGTTGCAGCTTCTTCTCACGGCGGTTGCGTAGAGAGCACCTGTGTGCGTGGCGCGCGCGCGCGCGACATAATGAAGTCCCGGGAAAGGTCAATTCGCTCTCCCCTTATTGATGCCCATTGGGACTATGCGTTGCAAGAGCAGGGAGGGAAACGATGAATGAGAGAAAAGTGCGACAATCGTGAATGAGCGTGGACGATGGCCGGTGTAAAAGTCGGTGACACTGCTCTGCCTGATCGTCTTTTTGTCGATGTTCTGTGCGCACGTTTTCGTATACGGAACTGGCGGATGAAATGAGGCGAGACGTTTTTCCATGATTCCGCCTGTAGTTTGGAAATTCCCGCCCTCGACAACTTCTTTTTGTAAAAATAACCCAAGTGCTTTCTTCGGTCTGCTCTAAATCTCTGATTTATAGATAGCTTATAATTTCAAAGTCGCTGGAACGGTGATAGAATTTTCAAAATAAACGTTCTTTGAGACAGTGGGATATAGATATCTCGCATCGGTAAGTTCAAAGTGGATATATTATTGTGAGCATTTAGAGAATTTAACGTGTTTATCTACAATTTGAAGAAAGTGTCTGAGTTATTGACTTTTTCAAGAAACATCATAAAACCTCCATTGATACAAAAAGAAAAGTATAAATTATCACACAATTTTGTACTTTAAATGTCATTTTTGAGGCTACTGCGCAATTGTTTTGTATTTTTCCAAAAAATGTTCACCTACGAATTTTTATAGAAAAATACGAAAAGCATAGGAGAGAAATTGATTTCAAGAATTTTAACTTTCATAAAGAAAATACTTTGTACTATATAATAGTGAAAAAATTTTTTAATCTTAATTTTGAATTTTTTAAATTATTGCAAAAACTGATTATACATACATACAAAATAAAATTTCTATGGCTTCAAGTTATTGGTATTTATAAAATTTCATTTTAAAATTTAAAATAGTTTATTAATATATATTATATTAAAAAATAATTTAATTTTATTTAAATAATTGTTATAAGCGCACGTCACTAGTGAAAGACGTCTTAAATATAAGGAAACGAACGTACATATATATATATATATATATATAGATTTACTATTACTTCCACCTAATCTATAACACTGTACTTTTGTGTTACATCGTGAAGGTTTATATTTTTTTACATTATTGATTATGCTCTACACCATAAATAATATTTTAAGATCACAATTTTTGTAATGTTAATATAATTAACGAAAGATCTTTCGTTAAATTTCGTCTTTAATTAAAAATGTTTTTAAGTATTGTAAGTTCACATTATTACATGGACTACGGCAAGATTTTTTTTGCTATAGTTAAATTTCATATTACTTGAATAAAATAATTTATCGAATATTTTCGTGAAAAATAATGACTAAATTTTTATAATAAAAAATAGCTCTTTTGTTCATTTACGTATTCTAACAAATATTCTAAACCTATTTCTCACATATTTTCAGTTAAACATTTTAACTTTTAAAATGTTTCCTCTAAAAAAAGCATATTTAAGAAATTTCTAAAGAATATACTAACTGATAACGTAACAGTAATGATTTTATTTTGGAACAAAATTTGAAGTACATTATTATTTTCTGGATACACAATTCTAGTTTAACTAATATTACTTATTTTCTACTTATTGTTAGTCAAATTATATTGCGGTTAGCCTAAACCATGAATTACCGATAAAAATTACTTATCTTAAACTAAAATTATGTTGCATCGTAACAGAAAATTTATTTTTCAACGTATTTGGTAGATATGTATGGGTATATTTTTTATTCGTATATTTCATTAATTTCGTACAATAATTATTGAACGAAATTTATGAATTTAAATAAATACATGTTACGTAAAATTTGAATTGTAATGCACGTAGGAGTATTTTTAATACTTCAATATAAACTTTTCTTAGTTTGTAAGTTAGGTTTAAAAATACAGCCTACATACAAGTAACGCTGTTTACCTCATTATATGATTAACTTTAAATAAATAGTACTTTATCTACTATTCTGCTAAAATTTATGAAATAAATTAGCCCAAAAAAATATTCATGCAAAACACTGCGACGAAATTAATAGGGCATTATCGACAATGAATTTTACGAAGCATGAGACTCGAAAAGTCTCCTCCTACGACCCTCCCTTCTCAGGCCCTTACCGCGAAACTTTCAGTAAAGAAACGACATAACTTTTCCAATAAAAAGAAGGCGCAGCAGCGAGAGACTTGCATTAATGACGCGAGAGTAATAGCCAAGCCAATGGCATTCAGAAATCAGACGCCACTACACACACACACACCCACACATATATATGTGGCTAAAGCAGGGATACGCGGCCCTGAAAAACCATAAAGTACATGAAAAGCCATAATCAGGGCCGTTATTATGGGGACAGAATATATGCGCACAAACTCCCATGGCAAAAAGGTAGAAGGGGTCAGAGTACTGAAGATCCACGCAATTAATCAGTTTTGCGCGAGAAGAAGGGAGGAAGAGAGAAAGAGAAGCTGCGGCATTGCGGCGTAATGCGGGAAACTTTGTAATACGCTGACGGCAGTCTCGATGTCGTCGAAGCCAGCGATAGTGAAATTACATGCGTAGGGCGATTCATCATTACTATTGATACGCCTCTCATATACAATTCTCTGAATTTACTATAGATTCGATAATGAAAATTTATTCATGGTAGATGAATTTTCGATTATAATGTCAGGCCTACGTGATGAAATAGTGCATGAAAATATAGTTCCATCCATTCCTTTATGTTATGTTGCATCAAGTATTATCTCGATAGACGTGAAATAATAAATATTTAAAAATTTCAGTTACTTTTCCTTCATTTAAATACCAGAATTCGAAGTTTTTAATTACTCTTCTGTATTATGCTAGACCCCTTATATATAATATTCACCTACACGCTATAAAACTGTTGAATAAAAACAATATAAAAGATTAGTTAATTCATCAGGCAATCCTATTAATTCCTAGATTCCACCCCCCTTCAATTAATACCTCAATATACACGCCCTAGCTACTTTTCGTTACAAAGACCCCATCAGCGCATCCCCGCCGCATATCAGACGAGCCGATGCAAGCATATAGCAGACACGTGTGGGTATATATATATATACGTACACGCTTACGCGTACAGTGCATCTATATAGATATACGTATATAGAGAGATGGCGTCCTGGCACACGGAGGTCTTGGCGCGGCGTGAAGAGATTCGGTTTGGCGTAATGCGAGATGAATGTGTACGCGCGCGGGCGCGCATATAGCACGCTGACGAGCGCATTGTGTGGCCGGGCGCGTAACGAGCCGCACGAGTCACGCTGCGTCACGCAGGCCAGCTCTCTCTCTCTCTCTCTCTCTCCCTCCATTAATATACACGCACATTCGCCTATTACGCGCGTGTACGAAGGTATAGACGGGCGATGCAGACGCGCGGTCCCACCTATATAGCGCGTATACCCCGGGCCTCCAGCATGTCCTCCGCCTCCCGTATTGTTGCAGAGGATGCGCTCGCTTCTCGTATATATACGTATATATGTTATCGCTAGGTTTATGTCTATACGTGTGGGTATATATATATATAGGTAAGGGCTAAAATTTCGACATTAGCTGTGCAGAGAATGCGTGAAGAAATGTGTACAGTGGTCGATGGGGTATATGATGCACTTTGCTGCCGTTATTATGCATTATGAGGAACCTGCAGGCTTGAGGCTTTCTTATCAAAGTTGCAAGCTAATATTTTTATCACCAAAAAACTATTTTTACAAATTTTAGAAGCTATATTTCAAGTTGGTTCCCGAGTTATATGTTTAGAAAATTTCTTATAGGTATTATAATAGTGCAATAAGAAAGTCCTATGAATACCAATAAAATAGATTACACGATTTTTTGAACTCTTGTGATCGTGTATCAAGAGAGAAAATATTATAAGACTTAAACCAAATTGATAGAATGAAAAAAAAAGTTATAAATACTTAGGAATATACTTTGACTAAAATAGGATATTAGATAAATATATTAACCCATTAACGCGCAAAACGTCAAAAATTTTTTGTAAACTTTAAGCTTGTAGATAGTAAACAAAACGACTTTTGATTTTTCTGAAACTTCATATCCTGATGTATTTTTGTCCGCTCTTTCCGATCCTGACGTCAAATGTAGAGGTTTTTTTGGCAAGAAAGTGTGCACAAACTATTTTAACTTTAAGAAAAAAAATAATATAAGAAATTAAAAAAAAATTAATAATATGAGATGAATAATAGTGAAAAAACTATTGAAAGCTATAAAAAAAACTTGAAATTATGGATTATTTCTTAGTTTTTAGGCCGCCATCTTTAAATCGTTAGGTATAGTTGAAAAACATTCACTTATTAATAATAAACAACTTTTATAACCAAATTTAAGTTATTTGAAAGAAATTATCTAAATATCGCGAAAAAACACGGTTTTTCAATTTTTTCATCAATTTCCGCCATTTTGGAACAGCCATATTGATTTAAAAAAATCTGCCTATCTTTTTCTTAAAGTTAAAATAGTTTGTGCACCGTGTGTAAGCTATCCAGCATTATACAACATCTTTTTGGTTGTGAAATTTAAGTTTGAAAAAAATAACATTTTTTGACATCGTGTTTTTTTGAAGAAAGTCCGTCATATTGGACTTTACTATCTACAAGCTGAAAGTTTACAAAATTTTTTGACGTTTTGCGCGTTAATGGGTTAACTTATTTTAATAATTACATATTATTGCAAGGACATTGATAAAATTAATCGTAAGTATAGGTGATTAGCAGACCTAGAACCTACTTTCTAAATATCTTACGTTTATTAGTATTGTAGATAGTACTAACTAACTTTCTATTTTATATTATAATAACGATGATAAAATGGTTACATAAATAGAAAAAGCGCATCGTTGATTAAAGTATAATTTTCGACAATACATGATGTTATTATAAATAAATAATGTATTCTATATATGCAATATGAATTAATTTATGTTATTTGAACAGTCAAATATTACCTTGCAGAAATAATTATATTTAAAAATTTGTATAGTTTGACTAAAAGCATGATATGTAGTCAGTTGTTAACTATTCATATTTATTTAATATTTAAGATTTATTTTATGTTTAGCTTATATTTTGACTATAAATGAAATAGTACTGGCTTTTTTGACTCTATATGATTAGCGATTTTTTGAAAATTGAAAAAGAAACTTACATCAACATGTAGTGATCATTCTCTAATAATTAAAAACTATTTCTAAGGTATATTTTCCATATTTAGAAGCTACCAACATTGGTTATTTAAGTTTTCGTATAAGTGGAAATAGACAACTAGCAAATAGACAAATTAGATTAGCGACCGAGTTATCTTCAGTTACTTTGTATTTAAAAAGGAAAGTGTTTCTTTACTTTTTTATCTTTTTTGATAATGCATATGAACTAGACTTTTATTAATTTCTAAATTAATATTATTTTTTTTGTAACTAACATTTAGGTATACGCAGATTCTGAGATTCTAGAGATCGCTTTGATATTTTCTGGCTTAATCAGTTTCAGTAATTGACTTACATAATCATCTAGTGTGGATCCGTTAATTGAGTCTATAATTACTGCTTATTCGTCTTTTGGAAAAGTGTCCATTGCTGTAGCCTTCGCATAACTTTTAACTTAATTTGGCTGGGTTTCTTGGGTTACTTGGGTTTCAGATTCGGTTGGTTTTGATCGGTTTGTATTTTGGAGTTCCATTTTTGTCGTATGCACTACTTGTGTATCGACAGGATGATAGGTACATGTTTGCCAGTTAGGAACTGGCTCTCTTTGATTCTCACTATACACTCGCGGACTTCTGTTTACATAAAACCACGTCTTGCTCCTACGAGCGTTCGATTGAGAAACAGCAGGTGACCTTATAGATGGCAATAAACCATTACCGTTGGAGGTAGAAAACTAACGTTTAGACCATTAATATCTCACGCCAAACGTATTATTCTATCTAACGTTAAACCCTCCATTCCGCATTTAGTATTAGAACGTACACTAATTAATCTTCATATTAAAATTGAATCTAAAATTATTTTTCTAAGAGCAGGAGTCTCAGTACCAGCTACCAGCATGCGCACACATAGTTAGTTTCCACCGACAAGTATATATACATCCTGAGTCAGTAGATAAAGTAACGGAATACTTCCAAGTTTTTCATGAAGGAACATCTTCTCGAATGTTTGCTTCAGCCGACTCCATGACTTGCTTTATATGCAAGGAAGCCGGCCATGTAGCAGAACAATGCCCTTAGAACATCATAAATAATCTAAACATTAAAAATATTAACAGCCTTATAAAGACCAACACAAATGAAATCAACTCCACAAACAGTACACAAAAACAACCACAAAAAGGTATCAATAACTCAACGGAATTACTAATAAATATAATAAAAGCAAGCCTTGATAAAGATAAACAAAGTAACAACGTCTCTACAAATATTATAGACTCATTCCCATTGGGAAAGGAACTACTCATGGAATACCAAAATAAGATTCCACATCAAAATGATCCTGAAGTACAAGAAACACCAATAACTGGAGTAAAAAGAGTGCCACCGCCCTAAGTACCTTAAATGATGGACTATCAAGCTCCAGCACTAGCATAGCTTCACTATCCTCACAAAAATAACAAAAAAAAAACAATCACAACAAACAACACAAAATTAAATCAGCTACAGAAGAAAAAAATACAGCTAAACTAGAGGAAATACTTCAAAAGCTTCTTAGATAAAGCCTTTTCGAGCCCTTATGCCTATGAAATTGCAAATGAGTACACAAGTGACCCAGGACATTTAACTGAAATGATGAGACACTTATACACCTGACTTCCTAATGGGAATAAAGGTCGTTTCACTAAGATCATAAAGAAAATCGAAAGAAACTTACCAGCAGTATAAAAGGAAAAATAACAAAAAATCCCGAAACGATGGCAAACACAATTATACAGTGGAATGTAAATGGCTATTTCCCCAGACTAACTAATTTACAAAGACTGATAAAAACAAGACAACCTCTCATGTTAGCCCTCCAAGAAACTAACTTTAGGAACAAATTCTGTACTGAGTTACGAAGCTACTCCCATACCTTCAAAAACTGCAAATGAAATCACGTAAGGCGGAGGCGTAGCAATCCACACCAAAACATAAATTTCACCGAATTGACTTTAAACACCCCACTAGAAGCTACTGCAATAATAGCCTTTTTACCAGAAAAAATATGTATTTGTAACGTCTACCTACCAAACAGCCAAAAGTTCACGTTATAAGATCTAGAAAACCTAAAAAAGGAATTCCCAAAACCATTTATTATTGTAGATGATTTTAACAGCCATAATTCCCTTTGGAGCTCAAAAGAACTCTACGTAAGAGGAAAAATAACAGAAAAATTTCTCTCATCAAATGCTACAGAAAGCGCAATAGACTTATTAATCAGCTCAACATGTATTGCTGAAAAAATCAGTTGGCAAGTTGCAGATGAACTGTACGACAGCGATCACTACCCTATCGTAATTACAAAAGAATATGAAGAGACTAGTAAGTATACCTCTAAGAACACCACAATACAACTACAATAAAACCAACTGGAATATGTATCAACAAGAAATAGAAAAAAAAAATAAGTATCAAGAAGCAGAACTAGGTAACAAGGATCAAATAAATGAAATACTGTCAACGTTCATAAAAATTATAAAAGATGCTGCAGCACTAACTTTTTCACCAATAAAACTAAGGAAAAACCAGAAACAAGTTCCTTCGTGGAATAAAAAATTCGAAGTAGCACTCAAAGAAGCTAAACATGCATTTAACATATATAAAAAATATAATACCATTGAAAACAAAATTCAACACAATAAATACCGAGCAATTTTTCGAAGAACGTTTAAAGAAGCGAAACAGAACTACAGATGACGTACAGATGAGAAAATACTACTGAATGCATACAAATCGTTCATTCTTCCCAAACTGGATTACGGATCCATCATATCCAACGACTCAAACACAACCAATAAACTAAACTCAATACAAAATAGATGCCTAAAAATAGTAACAGGAGCATATATAATGAGTCCAATAAACAGAATTCTAGCAGAAATCCAAATGACCCCTCTTAACTATAGAAGACAAAGATTAATCCTTAGTTACACACACAAAATAGCAAAAACCTCAGATAGCCCAGTAAAATTCATGATTTTTCCGAAAGAAAAACAAGCAATCTCCAATAACACCCTCAAAATACAGAGACCCCTAGCTATACAAGTAAAAACACTTATAGACAACTTAAATATTAATATAAACGAAATGTAATCAGAAGATTTTAAAAGCATAGCACAGAAAAAATAACTGAAACTTGGAATCAAGAATGGACCGAAAAAACAAACACAGCTATTAAAATAGTAAGAGATTCAGTATATGAAAAAACACCGACAAAAAAATTAAAAAGAAACGAACAGATAGCAATTAAAAAACTGAGAATTGGACACACTAAGCTCACTCATTCACACCTCGTAGAAAAATCTGAACCAACGACCTGCAATATATGTAATACTAAAATATCCGTCAACCACAAACTACAAAAATGCAAAATTTACGAACGAGCAAGACAGAGATTTAACATACCAAAGAACAGCACAACATGTCTAACAGAAGAAAAACACATCATTAACCTCATAAAGTATCTACAGGAGACTCAACTTATACAACAACTGTAACATCGAAATTATACTATACAAATAACATACAAATATTGATTACAATATTTAAGGTGTATTAACACCTTATGTAAAAAAAAATGTATTAAATGTATATAATGTAAACAGCTACAGAAGTCGCTGATAACAATTAAGTTGATGCGACTTTAAATAAAATGAAGTAATTAATTAATTAACATTTAGATCCAATCATTTTCCGCAAGCTATATACAATACGATTAAAATATTCCCCAACATAATCATTTGAACGAAACATATAAAATGAAACATTGCCACGATGAGCACCCTCACGTTTGATTCACGATTCATTTAAAGCCGAAGCCGTATATGTCTAAAATTCACGCGGTGGCGGCGCATTGTCGTTTTATTCATAATCTCCGGCATCCTCGGCAAAGCGCGCACGCATTATTCTCGTTACATCCCTTTCTTCTTCGCACCCCGACGCTGTATAGACACGTATTTATTACGGCACGTCGCTCGATGTGTACTCGCGCAACCGAGGCGCGCGACTCGCGTAAATGCTCCATACCCGAGGCCCGCAACATAATAACGCTTAATAATCGGTCTCGCACTTTGCGGTCGTGTCGACACGTTTTGTACAATGCGAGCGAGGGAGATGAGGCAAGGGTAGCGACCCCCGCGGTGCGCGCGCGTCAACGGATTCGCCACGGCCAGCTGCTGTGTATATACATGTGTATATGTGTGTGTGTGTGTGTGTGTGTGTGGCACCTCTCGACGGATATCGGCCTGCCTCTCACTGCTTGAACGCAACGTCATATTTCTTCCGCTCCTCTTCTTTCTCTCTTTCGACTTGATTTCGCGCTTGAAAATACGGGCTTTTTCAGAAAAATGCGTACGGTGGTAAATTACATGTCAGTTCTGTGGCGTTGCGATTGGTTCAGATGCGGCTGGATGATGGGTCAGAGAGTGATATTTTAATTTATCCTGCGCACGTATAAGGGTGCATTTATGATCGATCGAATGGTAGTATTATGCTCGCTATGTATTTTGTAGATTCATCACCATGCTAGATCAATATTTGATGCAGGCGTTTTATATGAAAAGAAGAAAATTATTATGCATTCTATAGAAATCATAATTTACGCGCATTATTATAATATAATGTACATCTGTGACTTCCCGGAATAACCGAATAAGTCCACTTTTCGAGTTTCCGAGAAAAACTGGTTTTAATAATGTCGCGATACTTGACTAGTCAATTGACACATTCAAAACACATATTTACACGCTGCTTTGAACAAATTATACATTTTCTGATGCGTTCAAAACGAGTAAAAACTCAAAAAAGTATGTATACTTATCTGGTTATTCCGGGAACTCTGGACTTATCTGATAGTGCGGTTCGCATTTATTTTAGAGTGTATTCTTTAATTTAATTATGAAACGTATCAATACATTACAAAATTAGCAATTGCCCGCGTAAAAATCATTTACATTGCACATATGGGGCCAATATAGCGCATATGTACAGGTGCAATATAGTAGAAAT
>JAYJLV010070918.1:0-15711 GCA_036873485.1 Torymus texanus
TAAAATTTTAGTGAGGATCTCCCAACGCATGCGCAAACATATTCCCCAACTTATATTGATAAGTGCTGACATCTTCAAGTTGAGGTCGGAAACTTTTCAGACAACCCTCGTACATGGAAACCGGCACATCTCCGCATTGCAGATGTAGCCTTAAGAAGTAAAAAAAAAAAAAAGTGTTACTACAGCCGGCGAGACTAACCCCAAAAATCTCAGCGGAGAGGTATTGAATATCATTGGTAAAAGACTTGCGGAAGAGCGAATTCTCGCACCGTCCGTTCATTCAGACTTTGCTGTCCGTTGGTAGGATATTATAAAACTGGGCTTATCTAAAGAAGAGAGAGAATCTCTCATCAAAAAATATCCTCTCCCGGAGAACTGCACGTTCATAGATGCACCAAAATTTAATGTGGAAGTGGACCGTGCAATTCATGATATTTCCCGCAATAGAGATAAAAGAATTATAGACAAACACCAAAAATTAGCAGCGTGCGTGGCAGCCATAGGAAAAATAATAAATATCTTGTTGGACAGAGAAAGTGTTGCGGAAATTCCGAATATTGAAAACTTGAGTGATGCCCATAAATTACTCGTAATGCTATGCATGACGAGACAGTTGTTAGAAGAAGTATAATTTTAGCAAATATTAACACGTCAAGTAAAGATGTTCTGACAAAGACCGTTAACGATGAATTTCTTTTTGGCAAAACATTATCTGATGACTTAAAGGCCGACAAAGTAATAAGTTAATCAGCTCACCAATTTAAACTCAAAAAAGCGCCTCAAACAACAGAAGATACAAAAAACGGGAAAGGCCCGACCCGACAACACAACAGGAACAACTCAACATCGGGCGGGCACAGATCATCACAACGGTACCAGAACTTCCATCACAACTCTCGCCAAACAGAACAATCTCACAGGCCACAACACAACGATCACAAGAATTAGACCAGGAGATACAGGAAGCACCGTTAGAAAATTCCGGAAGTTGTATAGCAAGACATTTACAATTCTTTTATAATAATTGGAAAACGGTCACAACAAACCCAATTATATTAGCCTGAGTAAAAGGATATAAGATACCTTTTGGGTCAAACCCAATTAAGTCTACACAAAGATTCAAACAAGATTTTCCTCAAATTGAAGAGATAAATATTGCTATGGCTATTTCAGAACTAGTTGATAAGGGAGCTGTTGTAGAATATAATCAAAAGCCGGATCAATTTTACACTGAAAAAAAAGTATAGCAAAAATTATTAAATATTTTGTAAAAATTACTATACTGTCTCGTACAGCCACCGCAGACTGTAAAGACTCCAAAAATTACCATAGTTTATAGGAAATTTTTCTAGAATTATGGTAAAATTTACTATACTATATTGTAAAATTTACTGTAAAATATGGTAATTTTTTTGGACTTTACAGTCTGTGGTAGCTTCACGAGACAGTATAGTAATTTTTACTAAATTTTTTCTCGTAGTTATTTTCTTGTATAAAAACCAGATAAATAATTTAGATTTATACTCAATTTGAAAGAATTAAATAAATTTATTAACACACAACACTTTAAATTCGAAGATTAGAAAACAATGTTTTATGGCAACTATTGACCCACATGATGCTTATTATAATGTACCAGTTGAAAAATCTCACAGAAAATTTCTGAGATTTGAATTAAAGGATAAAATGTACGAGTTTACGTGTTTGGTTTTTGGTTTATGTTCAGCTCCCCAAGTATTCACGAAAATTATGAAGCCATTAATCTCCTTATTGAGACAATCGGGCCTTAAATCCGTTTTATATTTGAACGATTTTTTACTTTTAGGTGAAACTTATGAAAAATGTATGGAGAATGTTAATATAACTATAAATATGTTAAACAAACTTGGATTTATTATAAATTATAAAAAGAGCAGTCTTATATCAAAAATTGATTTATTTGCAAGTAGGATAAATATAAAATGTGAGAGATATGTTTCGTGGAAACAAGATCCTGAAGAAGAAAGTATAGATGCGTTTACAATAAACTGTAAAGAGTTATCCTTTTACGCCTTTCCACCATTTAGTATTATTATAAAAATTCTTCAAAAAATTAAAAGAGATAAAGCGGATGAAATAGTAGTAGTACCAGACTGGCCGGCTCAGCCATGGTACCCTGTTTTCCAATCATTGATTATATTCGAAAAATTAAGCTTTCCATCTGATAAAAATCTTCTATATTCTTGCGACAGGTCACCACATCCGCTCTGGAAGAAGCTCACTTTAGTGGCAGCGAGATTATCAGGGAAGCGCTAATTAAACAAGGGGTTCCGACTGCTTCATTGGACATTATGATTTCATCACTTACACAATCAACACTTAAAAATTGCGACTCAGCCCTGAAGAAGTGGTGGATATTTTGTAACAACAGCCCTTTTAAAATCCATCAATAGAGGAAATATTACTATTTCTCACGGATTTATACAAAAAAGGGTTGTCTCACAGTTCGATTAACTTTATTCGGTCGGCATTATCGCTAATATTTCCATATGAGTTTGCACAAGACGCAAAAATAAAGCGTTTCTTCAAGGGTATATATAATCTCAGACCGTCAATGCCTAAATATGATTATACATGGGACCCAAAAATAATTTTAAATTACTACTTAGCAAAAGAAAATAACGAAAATCTAAACTTAACTGATCTACCTAAAAAATTAATAATACTCTTAGCTCTTATAACGGGACACCGTATGCAAACATTTTCTTTAGTTGATATTAATGATATAAAAATATCTAAATCAAAAATAGAAATAAGAATTTCTAAGCGCATAAAAACGTCAAAAAGAAATTCGTTACAACCATTACTAGTTATTCCTTTCTAGTCGGAAGAAAAAATATGTACTGCGACAACTTTGTTAAGATATTTAGATTAACAAACAGTTTACGCAATTCTGTTAGTAAATTATTTATTTCAAATAAAAAGCCGATAAAAGCAGTCTATTCACAGACGCTAAGTCGCTGCAGCCCATGGATTAAAGATGTTTTAACTGACGCAGGTGTTGACACGAATATTTCTTCAGCGCATAGCACGCGACACGCTTAAGAGCAGTTATGAGAAACGGAGTAGACTTAGACATGATTAGAAAAGCGGCTGGCTGGATCAAAGATTCGCAAACCTTTGTTTTATAATAATAGTTTCGGACAACCAAAATTTTGCCTTATCCATTTTGCGCCATTAAGTTATAAATGTATCTATATAGACATCTTGTATCACACAATCATAAATATTAATTAATGAATTAGCTGTAATGGTTTTACTCTGAACATCTACTAATTGATCTTGAGGAGGAGGCGCGAAATACAATTGTAAAATTGAACGAACTTACCTGTAAGTGAAGTTCGATTATAATTGTATGAGCGCCTCCTCCGAAAAGATCAAACCCATCCTTAGATGACCCTTTATTATCTATACATAGATAATCCCAAGTCAATACGGCATTTCATTAAAGTAATAAGAAGCCCGGATCGCGGACCACGCACGAACACCGACACGAGCGGGTTTTTTCTCTCTAAATATGTGGCAACATTGTTATGGGAAGGGGACTACCAATTGATCTTTTCGGAGGAGGCGCTCAGACAATTATAATCGAACTTCACTTACAGGTAAGTTCGTTCAATTTCACAATTGCACAAGAAAAAGTTTAATAGAGAAAAGTTTTGTCATATCATTATCTACAACTTTTGTATTCAACATTTTTGTATAAAATCAAACTGTGTTATGTTATAACCAAAATGGGTCACTTTTAACCTTTTTAGCCTTTTTTCGCTGCTAAATTGTAAAATATTGTTGGTAGCGAAAAATGATTTACATGTAAACGCTTTGTTTTAATTTGTTTTAGCAAATTCATGTATAGGATTTGCACTGAAAATTATTTTGTACATGGTATGCTTAAAAATCGATTATTCCCAAATTTTATTTGTTCTCGTGTTTCTATGTTTTTTAATGGATCTTGCTAAAATTGAAACTGGGACTTCCCTATAATTAGACGAGCGTTTGATCAATATTCCGATGAGATCCGTCAAAAATTCTTTGAAATAATCCATAAACTTGATTACATACGTACATACATACATATATCATAGGAACTTCAAATGAACACTTCAAATGAACTAATTTTTGGCGGAAAATATTTTTGATTCACTAAATTTTTATATTATGGTGTGTTACAATTTTCACTCTGGTGAATATGTAAGGCTCTCCCGAGAAGCTGTCGTGTCTAAAAAGAGATATCCAGAAGAGACTTATACAAATACACTCAGATAAAAATTATAAAAAAAGTAATATAAAATGAACATTATTTGGAATTTATATATGTAATGAATTTTATAAAAAATTATGTTTAAATAATTGGTTTTATGATATATCTTAATAATGAAATAATAAAATAGTACAATACGTCTGTAACAGCTTACTTTAGAGCAGCGTAGAGAGCACGCTTAACCGTTCGCAGATGTCTTTTTCACTGACTTTTTTATGTACCTCTCATTTCTTTAACTTGAAATTTTATAGGTTTGTAGCTTAAGACTTGTACTTTTGAATAAAAAAATTTATTAAAAAAAAACGGTTTTGTTTTAAAAAAATCGCTCCGACCTTGCAACTGAAGTACTGGATCGTGTAAAAATATTTTGAAAATAACAATAGGGCCATTGAAAAGAGGGAAACAATTTATTAATATATATGTTTTTTTTCAGAGAATCAGCATATAATTAGGAGCGAGTTGTCAGAACATAATTGTAATCGCATCTAGGTGCTACACTCCACATCTCTTTAGGTACAGTTATCTAGATACAGGTACAAGAGAGTGTATCTCTAAATACATAGAAAAACTAATGACAGTGTAAAAATAAAACATTAAGAATAGCGCACCACCTTGACACCGGCACCGTTTACCCCCAAACACCTAGAGGATGCATTGAATACACTCTGACTCCTAATAGTACGTTTCACGGCTAAGCCTTAAAAGTTTCGTCATGCAAGGTGCCATCACTGCGGGAAACTATTCCACTATTGACTTATGTGAAAGTATGGTATAGTTTAAAAGTAATTATATATGGATAATTCGCTGTTAAATCTAACGGTCAAAAAATAGATTTTCTTGAAATTATGTGAGAACGTTCTATTTTATGTACCGGATGCTGGTAATTTCCAAAGTTGACAATTTCAGCATTTTTTGCATTTCATGAATATTTTGATTAAGGGGACAAGCCATGGTTAGAGCTGAAAAAAAGTAAATAATTGTAGTAATATTTAATTGCAGCTTTAACCTTTAAGTTTAAAATTTTCTACTGATATGTAGTATTATTACGTGCAATTTGTCCTTATGATAAACTGATATTTAGTTCTGGGCCTTTCCGTATATCATGTTAATTGAACCATTCTCATTTTTGGGCTGACTGTCTTTGCCGCAGAAAATATTTTCAACAAGTCAAGGGAATGACATGAAATTTTAGGAGGATCTTTGTTTTGATACCCTTTATTCTTTTGCTACTTTTCTTTAAAAATTGTTTTTAATATTGATTTTTCTCATTTCTTAGTTATTTTTTCAAAATTTCTGTAATTTTATTTTCTTTTTTCTCAGAATTTTTTTTTTTTAAAGTAGTAAACGAAACGCGTAAAGGGTATAAAAACCAAAATCCTCCTAAAATTTCAAGTCATTCCCTTGACTCGTTCAAATAGTTCCTGCGTCAAAGACCCTGTAAACACAAAAAAACCAGTTTTTCAAAAATCAAGTTTAAAGTTTGAGTTTTTTGTAACTTAGTATACCTTTAAGAATAAATAATTTTCGTTTTATCCCATAAAAATTCATCAATGAGTCTTAAAAACAACAGCACACAAATTCAAAATATTAGTTTTTGAGAGAATAAAACCTTGACACAGAAAAGATTCTTGAATCTTCACAATAAACATTTATTAGTTTGCTAAATTCTTTCTCCTTCCTGAAAAATAAAATATTTATTCTTAATTAAACGTTCTGCAACTACAAGAAAAGATATGGCTTACCATTGCCCTGTATGAGCACATAATAACCATGAGCTGCAAAAGTACGCACCAGGCAGTAGTGGCTTATTAATCATGTTGAATGAAAAGATGGGGACTAGTTTATCTACAAAAGGAATTATTTTAAATCAGTTGCAACAATAAAAATTGCTGCTACATGATTAAAATATTCAAAAAATTATAAGAATGTACAATATATATATAGTGGAAATGGTGATTCTAAAACCTATTCAACTATTATGAAAGCAAATCATTTGTAAAAGAAAGAATTAAAAAGGTATAGAGTATCTACATGGGGAAACATTTTGTTTATCACAAGAGAAAATGAAGAAGGCTGATTATTTGGAAAAGAACGCTTGATTGAAAAGAAAGTATTAAATGTGGAAACTTGCTACATAGGAGCTATCGCAACAAGGAGCTGTGGCTATTAACTAGTTGAATAATTTTGATAATATCATGATAAGCCTTTCAGAAAATTTCTGGGTGCCATTTAACTATGATTACTAGTCTAAATATGTAAAAGAAATTCTCTCAAAGTATCTTTTTTTTCCATAACTTGAATTTTTATTGAGTTCATTTATACTTATCTGATATTCAGCTGATTGTACTTTTGGGCAAAGACGATATACAAGTCTACTTGAATAAATATCTATGTACGTAAAAACATATATGTATGACTTTGAAAGTATTTTTATTGAAAAACTAAAAAAAATTTACAAAACTAACTTCTCCTATGTCTATCGTGAAAAATCCTTCCCCGAGTAGTTATAAATTAATCAAAATAGACAAAAATACAACAGATGTTGAAATTGTCAAGTGTGACATGACACCCTTCGAAAACATTAATTTTAAAAATCTGAAAGTTCACCAGCATCCGGTATACAGAGAAGAACATTGTCATATATATACACTCACGCGCGCGCGCACACACACACACACCTTCTTCTGTCGAAGATTTTTTTTTTTCAAACAAAAGCTGCAACATGCTGAGAGAAGAGTGCAGACCGCAGCGAGAACAGAAGCTTACCTAATCGTCCTTTGGCAAAAACGATTGGAATCTTGTGTACTGAACCGAAAAACTGGTATAGCTCTTTCCTTGACACGGTGCGCGTTTATTGAATTCCGTTTCATTTTCAATGGCTATTTTTGATCTCTGTCCTCTGGCGTTTCCATTTCCTCCCCCAAAGAATGATACGAAACGATGCAGAAGAAAATAGAGTTTCATCACTCTTCCTCAGAGGCTACTTGAGCCATTGCGGGATTCTCGCTGTCGATTTCGGACAAGTTGGTTGTATGGTTCGTCTTCTTTCTTGATTTTTTTTCATGTTTTTAACCCAAATTCTTTCTTTGATCGTATTTTCATGTAGCTTTCTTTTATCTTGTATCAAAACTATAATAAATTAGGTAGAAACAATGAAAATCATAACGTTCATTGTTTTATGTTTGATTCATCTAGTAATGCATTTTTGGATAAAAATCAATTTCAAATGTAGTATATTTTTCATTATTATGTACTAAAATCTACAGTCATAATAATATGTAACATTTTCAATCACTTGATTTTATATAACAATTTGCTTTTTTATAGAGGAAGGTTTGTGCTAGTAAATAGTTTAAAAAAATCTTAGAAATGTGATTTAAGTTATAACGAGAACGTCAAGTAAGCAAATAAGTGCAACAGATTAAGAATATATAAGGGAGAAAAATCTGTGATTGCAAGTATCAGGGCTTTGATAGCGTCAAGTATCGCAAAAGAGGAGGCGCGGGAACATCTGCACCAAATGGTGAGACATCCAAGTGGTCTCTTATCACTGACCTCTGGAGAAAGAAGAACGTTTCCACAGCCGCTGCCCGTACCGCAATATTTGAGATATTGTGCATGATGTAGTTTATTGCGACGGAACAAAGATGAGTTAAATAGCATTTTATCTATAAGCTAACAAATAAAAAGAAATAAAATAGTAGGTATCTGTATTCTGTTTTCTTAACTTAGATAAGTAGATAGTGTAAAGGCTGAAATTATCCATAGAGTTTACCATGTCATGAATATGGACGTAAAAATACAAATAAACGAATTGAAAATATGTTAATAAATAAGTGTTGTTTTTTGAGGAAATTCTATGAAGTAAATAAGCGTACTGTCTGCTTTGTGAACAGTAGGACAACTATGTGCTAAATTGGAAACTTATTATAACCTGTAGCACAGCATTTTAATGATTATGTCAACTAAAATCTGTATAAAGTGTATAAAAAGTTGGTGCTGATTTGCATGCAAAAGAAAAAATAGGGAGAAATAAAATTGTCATCAACTTAAAGTCTATAATTGGATGTGTTGCATAAATGTTTATGTGGAAAGAGAGGCTTTTCTTATATTTAAATCAAGAATAGTTTTTGTAGAGCTTGCGTAAAATGTATAAGTAAAAGAAAGTTCTTCCATTAATGTAAAATATAAAAGAAGCTTTGATTAATTTTACACAAATCATTTTTATTGCAATTTCTTTTTCTTTAGAAGTCACTGGAAATAAAAATGTATTTAACTTACTATCCACGAAAGACTACCGTAAAGTATTATCAAGGAGCACGGGAACGGTCAAAAGGTAAGGATGGAACAAGCTTGAGGGTGGACCGCGCTATTTATACATTGAAATGGGTGCCCGAGAATTTAAAATATTTACTTGTTCTAAATAGTATCAAGATATTGTCTTTTCTTTTACAAATAATTATTTGACGTTCTCGTAGGTTTATTTTTCAATAGTTCAACGAAATGGTTTGAAATTTCAGATAAATTTTTATTTTCAGAATAGTTATCAATTTTATTTGCTAATTTTTTTAAAAACCCTTTTAAAAGAAGAACAAATTAAATTATAGAAATTTTGATAAAATATACTAAAAATGAGAATTTGTATTCAAAATAAATATTAAAAAAGTCTATTCATGAAAAGTAATAAATGCAATAAATGACTATTAGTAAAACGAAGACACGCCACAAATTTCAAGTTATTTTCTTGAATATTTTCAAAGGTATCCTGCGACAATGATATCCAGCCCATAAATCAGAATTGTTCGATTAACATAATCTATAATATCAGTTCACGTTGGTGCAAATTGTAGGTAATAATGCTACTTATTAGTGGAGAAAAAATTCAAATTTAAAGATTGTACCTGGAATACATTATTGATAAAATTATTTAAGATAAATGTTATGAATGGGAATGATCTTTTAAATTTATTTGTCACATAATTATGCGGAGTAAATTTATTTATTAAACTTTTAACAGATCATACTAGGTGTGTTGAGCGCTGTAATAGATACACCATTCTATGCGTGTGTGTGTGGATGTCTGCACTTGTATGTACGCACACACGCAGGCACGTATGAATGCACGTATGCCGTATGCCGCACGCAAGCTCTCACATACACATGCATATACACACGCATATACAGATGCAAAAACCCATGTACATACTCATGTACATACATAAGTACATACGAATGCATATACGCATGCATACAAACATGCATACATACATACATACATACATTCATATACACAGATCCATACAGACACATCAATACGGAAACATTCATATCGATATTTCCAAAAAATAGAAATTTTCAATTCTGAATTTACTAAAAAAACATTTTTAACGTAACTATTTTCTCTAAAACTTCTCTTTTACTGTCGCAAAGCTTCCTCTAGAAGGGCGCAATACTTGCACATGTTGCTGAGAGTTGGTGCGTGATATTAAATGTTGATTTATGTGACTTCGATATTCTCAAGAAAGATATGAGGACAGAGAGGACGAAATGAGAAAAAACGCCAAAGAGAAACGGACGAATAAAATGTATTATATTCGGATTTTGACACGAACGAATTATTCGAGCAGTGCAGTCACCGCAGGTGTCGACATTCTCTTTCTCGTAGCTTCAGAAAAAAGAACACGAACTCGAAATGGCGCGAACAAATCATAGTCGATGGCCTGAACGAAAAAGTGATTTTCAAGCGGCTTATCGCATTGGAAACAATGACCGGTAAATGAGATGACAAGGGAAGGGATTGACTGAGTTTGAATTCTTCTGGGCAAACTGACGTCTCTCTCTCTTTTCTCTCTCTCTCTCTCTCTCTCTCTCTTCCTACCTTTCTCTTTCACTCTCACTTTGCCCTTCCCCTCTTTACCACCCACCTCTCTCACCCTCTCGTTCCCTCCCTCACGCCCTCCCTCTCTCGCTCTCTATGTCACTGTTCAGCTGCGTACGCGCATCGCGTATTTGTCTTCCTCTGAGAGTAGCCATGCGAATTGGACCGTGCGAATCGCAAAGGGAATGCTTGAGTCAATGCAAGATTCAAGCAATCTCGCGGTATAAACACTGTCAATGCTGCTAAGGAGGCTTATTTTATTATCCTTCATCTAAAAAATTAGGTTTTAAAAAAACTCAATAAATGAAATTAATGTGTATACACATACATAATTTGCTGTACACAATAAAGGTATAGTTACAATTCGAATGTATGATGTGATTCTATAATCATTTAATACTAGAATATGTCTTTTAATCAACGTACTATTTATAAAAGTTGGAATTTTGCACGTGTAATTATTACTTACAGACGGTAGGTCAACAAAGCTTCTATAATCAGCCTGTAGAATAAGTAATTAGTACTTTGGCCTAGAATATGCTGGCGGAAGAGATGCAGCTTTGTAATTCGTAATTGAAAATTTGAGAAAGTGTATGGAATGACATATAGCTACGATGGTTTATTTTTGAGTTAACTGTGAAAAATGCAAGGCTAATAGGAAGACTATCATCGAAAGGACCATAATTAGCATTTATGAGATATATATTGCTGCACTAATTCCTGGCAGTTTTATCACTAACCACCTCCACCATGGCTCGTAATAACAAACTAGACTTTATAGAATTAAGTATCAGTCAAGTCTAGGTGAAGCCATCATATTAAATATCATTCTCTTTAATCATGATGTAAACATAAGAATATTTAACACATAAACATACGTGGTGCATTGCTCGTCAGTTCTTCCAGACCGCGTCGCGCGTACCTTACGTTTTGAGCGCATGTTACAGTATCAAAATGTACATGTATATGAGAAAAACTTGATACACGTTCTCGACTTATTTTTTCGTCAGCTTTCTGATGGTGATATTTATTTTTGATAATTTTTACGTTTTAACCTACAGAAAATACATAAAAATTACCCTTTTATATTTTATGTTGATAGTCCAGATCGAATGATCAGATTTTTTAACGCACCACCAATTCAGCGTGATTTTAACATGTTTTCGATGTTATTTTTTTACATGTTCTCCTAGAAATACTCAGATTTACTTTGATTTTTTCTTAAAATTTTCTTTATGAATTTTTTTATCACATAATATAAAATACGTAATACTTTTTTTGGTTCAAATTAAATTTTCAAATAATTTATAATGATTTTTTGGTATTGGTTTACAAGAAATGGGAACTGGATTGGGAAGAGAGGAAAAGTAATCTCTTTTCATCGACCAGTGTAGCCGTTTGGTGGATTCAGCAGAGTTAGTTATTAGCGCGCCCGAGCCCAGCAAGCAGGCCAAACGTAAGCGCCCAAATCGCTCTTGGGGTCCAAGGCAGTCTCTCTCTCTCTCTCTCATGTGGAGATGGAGAAACGCAGGCTAAAGTCAACTGGCAACTATGCAGGGAGCAATATGACTCGTGCTATTAGAGCGTGCAGGTACCCTGGCACGTTGGGCCATGAGGCCATCCCACAATGGACTCAAAGAGTCTAAAACTGTGGAATGCATTTACCATGCAACAAACAAAGCACTGTCGACGAGTTTTTTGGTAAAAGGACTTATGAGTGGTTCTCTACCTCCATTGAGACACCAAGACTTGCTTTCAATTCGAACAGAAGTTTGCTTTTTCATTTACTAACCAATAATCTAAGTTTTATAACGGTAGTACCAGTAATTGCTTGCTAATGACAGCACTAAAAAGGCAATTAAGGAAAACAAACTTTTGAACGCGTTAGGCTACCCAGCCAACAGCGTGTGACAACAGGTGACCAATTAGAATTGCAGTCCCTGAGGCTTACGATACAATGGCAAGGGCGGAGACTCCCCAATGTGGGCATACTAAGCCACACAGGTCTGTGTGGGAGTGGTAAGTGCCTAACAGGACGAACAAACCTCCCTAGGTTGGAAAAGGGCCTAGAACGTGCAACGGAACTGTAAATGTTGTTGCTTGGTTTTTATTCCAAATTTTCGCATATGACTATTTATTGTTATTTTCGAGGAATAAAATAGTAATGATATAACGCACCGTCAATCCAGCGCGCGAAGCAACTGCATTTACAGTTTTGATGCACGTTCTCGGCACTTCTTTATCCTAGTAAATATGAGTATTTCTATGAGAACATGTAAAAACTATCATCGAAAACAAGTTAAAATCACGCTGAATTGACCATGCGTTAAAAAATCTGATCTTTCGATCTAGATTATCAAAAAAATATATTAAAAGGGTACTTTTTAAAATATAACACGTGTTGTGTTTTCTCTAGGTTAAAACGTAAAAATTATGGAAAATAATTATCATCAGAAAGCTAACGAAAAAATACGTCAAAAACGTATATCAAGTTTTGCTTCCTCACAGAGATCTTCAAAAAGATGTTTTAAGGTGATATAATTGATATTTGTTGATTTTGAGAAATTTCTTTTTCGTGGATGTATGTATGTGTATGTAAACTCTAGTATCTTAAATTTTAAATATTAATATTAAAAATTAATTAAAGGAGTCAGTAAATTATGTTTGAGGAAACTACGTGCAATTGAATTGTCTAGGGTTTTTTTTATAGATACATTTTGATGCTGTAAGCATGCGCTAAAAACGTAAGGTTTACGCACGTGCGATGCGGCCTGCACAATTTCTTAAAGTTTAGACATATATTCCACGGATTAGTGGAGTTTCAGATTCATTGCAAATAGTAAAATCCTTAAAAACTCGATGAAAAAATGTGTGAAAAAATCATGATTTTTTTTAACTGGATTTTCTCATAATTAATAAATTTTTGAGGAAATTTCGTGGATACGACTAACACATAGCATTAGTTATGAGCCTTTAACGGTCTCTGTACCGTGAGTAGCATTTTGGGCAGAAACGGGTGAAAATCGAGGCTCTAACCATAGCTAATTTATTGCACGGAATTAAAGTATCTTTCTATACCAAATTAAGATGGGAAACTTTATGTGTTTGTGTCAACTGATTTACCCATGTGTTATATCATATTTTAAATTGTATAATATATAATATATATCACTATATATTTAATTTTTCAGTATAATTATGTGTGTCTAATCCATCCATTTTTATAAAATTATTATCGTAAAAAATATCCGAGAGGTTTGAAAAAATTTATAGAATATTTCAACAATAGTAATTTTTCGCACGTAATAAAAGTATCGTTTCCACGCCACGCTGGGGGTAGATACTTCGGCGCGTTTTTTATATTAGTGGTTTCCACATGTATTATACATCATGTTTTAAAATGCATAATACGTATAATATATAATAGATATTACATATCGTATAATAAATATTATATATTATCTAGGCCCATTCCACCCGTATTTATAAAATAATTAATGTTAAAATATTCGACAAATTTTAAAAAATTTATAGAATATTTCAAGAGTAATAGTTTTTTGCACGTAATTAAAGTATTGTTTCTATACCACGTTAAGGTGGTTAACTCGATGTATTTTGTGAATTGATTAAAAAAAACATTTGAAAGAAAATGTGTTTCGAATTTCTTTAATTTGTTTCTAAAAAAATTTTTGATCTATCGACTTGAAATTTGAACTACTTATTACACTTGGCGGGAGCAATATTAATATTATAACTTGACTGACATATTTTCTTGGAAATAAATAAAGATAATCTATTGGAATTTCAATAAGTTAAATAGGTGATAAAACTTTCAAATTGATTAATCAAACCTTCTCTGAAAAATTGCTATTCGAAAATATTTGAAAAAAAATATTTTAACTCTCTTTTAATGGTCAGATATTTTTAAGAAAAGAAATAGGTAAGAAGATATTAAAAAAAGATATATCTTTGCTAATTTTAAGAAGATTGGTTGATTTTTACTGTTTTTTTTTTGAAATCGTAATTTTTTGAGAGTTAAAAAATTGAAGGCATCAATAAATAATTTTTGAGGAAGCTAAGTGCCAATTCATTGGCACTTAGCAATAGCTTAGCTATTGTGTACTCGAAGCCATTGTCTTCCGCGTTGCTAGATTCTTCACTGAAGGACATTTCTGCTAACGTGTCTCTCTTTCGCAGTGCTTCTTCGAAAGTTTTGTTTCTCATCTTGATAAGTAGGCGCCCGATACGGCTTTTGAGGTTTCGTTCCAAAATATGTGGTGTTACTTCGACGAGCATGTTTATTAGAGTATTAGTATCTTGCGTGTATGTACGAGAGGTTTCAAGAAGGTTTGTATTATCGTAGACCTAATATAGAAATTCAGATAGACGTTCTAGGTTGAGTGGAAAATGCTTAGAATTTTCCTTTATAAATTCCTTGGCCCACTCTAGTTGTGATTGTACTGTGCTTATATTTATTTCAAATCTTTTTTATTCTTTTTTTTGTTTCTTAATGATTTTCTTAAAAGTTTGAGGTGTCACCGTAAGAGGAGGCATTGCTAGACGATGCTCGCTTAGGACGTGGTGGTGGCAACATTGTATTAGTAATGGTTTCTGTATGATCTGTAAAATCACTTTCCTTGTTTCGGTTCGTTTCAGTTAATGCACCCTCTGTGGATGTTTCTGCGTTTTTAATTTCTTCCTTTTCAATTACTTCTTTTATTTCCAGAGAGGTAGGGTTTGTGGGTAAATTAGTGATATTTTTACAGTATCTAGCAACATAACCTTCTTCTTTGTATAGGAAACCGGTGAGCTTTTTGGGGAAAAAATAGATCCAGTAAATTGTATCGTTATAGATTATTTTGATTGACGCTTGTAGTTTCGTAATATCTTCGGGGTTTATGTATGTTTGTCTTCGGAAACTAATAATGTGCGTGTATCCAGGTTCATTGTTGCCAGCTCTGAGACATGTAATTTGTAACATGAGAGGGATTTAAAGTTTTTCGAATTCATCGACTAAAAGCTGTTGGGATTATAGGGAGTACATTGTATATAATTATTCTCTTTGCTCTAGATATGTACGATCTTATCGGAATAAAGTATTTTCCAATATTTAACTTGCTTTCATTGTGTCTATGAGATGAACGACATAGAATTAATAAAGAAACATACTCTTTCTTGTGAAACACATAAGATGGCACGTATGTTCTCTGGATCTATTTGTTTCTCTAGAGCAAGAGTACATTCGCGAACTGTAAAACTGCCTATTGTATCTATGATGATCGCTTGGTCCTTTGAGATGTGAGCAAACTCTTGGGCCACTTGAGATGTGAGGAAACTCTTGGACAACCATTACAATGATCCATTCTAGTAAAAAAAACTCCGGCCAAAGCGTCTTAAGGAGGGTGACACTTTTAAATCCCTCCCATCAAAACCTACTTTGTACCAATATATGGACATAAATAATTTTGATACGTACAACTCTTCAGCCCTAAACTACATAAAATACCAACAATTTAAGCCCAACCGGATTAAA
>JAYJLV010070929.1:0-15711 GCA_036873485.1 Torymus texanus
CTCCTCAAGGGCGGAAAGGCTGGAAGGACCGAGTCCTACACACGGGGTATTGAGGCCCGTACGCCTCCCCTATGGTGTGTAAATCGCATTCTCCAACTCCACGGAGAAAAAAAAAAAAAAAAAAAAAAAAAAAAATTATAATCTTTAACATTCATTATTACCGCGAAAAATGTCATTGCTTAGGAGATCCGGAGGCTCGCGTAATAATTCGGTAATAATTGAAAATACTGAGTAACTTCATCAAAATACGGAAATAGTTTTCTCATTAAGAATACTGCATTACTAGCATGGAAACGTTATCTATCTAAAGACTCATAAATAAATGTTGCATAAGTATTATATGATAACAGCAAAGCCAATGCCCACTTACGCATCTATGGCACATACCAGTACAGCTATGTAATAGTTGTAAGTGTTCAACGTTTTTTGAAATTGGTTGAATGAGTGTAGACTGTGGATCTGTTACGAAATTCTGTAATAGAATTTCGTAAACGTTTTCTTTCTCGGATGAAGAAGCCCCTAGTTCGAGCTGAATTCCTTGGGAAAAACCTTATAATTCCTGTCGTTCGTCGACCGTCCCCATAAACGGTCGATATAGCTAATCCTGGTTGAATGGGTGATAGTTATTAATGTATGCTCGTTCCTAAACCCAACGTGTATACGAATCCGCTTCTTATAATCCAAGTAAATACTATAAAGTGATATCGTTCACACTATTCTCAAAACGGATTACTAGAATAGAGGAACGGATGATGGGATGGTTACGGTGCGGATAAAGTATCTACCCTTGTATTAGTCGTCAGACTATGTTTTATTTAAACTAACAAAAATCGATTACACCAGTTGGCTTAATGTAAATTTGCTCTTTATATCCTATGTATCTGTGTATGTATGTACTATCTAATTACACAGCTACACAAAAAAAAAATGGTCGGTTCGGAAGACAAGATCCCCTCTACCCTTATGTTTTTGGGGTCGCTGAATTCGAATTTTGGGTTAGCGCAGCCAAGTTGGCTAATTTTGAAGGTTATTTCAAGATCAAATGGCGACAGATACGTGTGAGTGGATTGAACCATCATTCCTATACGTTTTCGGGATCGCTGAATCCGAATCCGTGGTCCATTTGACTCCATCATCTCAGAGTCAAGGTCATATCAAGGTCATATTTACAAAATTAATGGCAACCATGCTTTAACAGTACATACATATGTTTTTGGGGTCGCTGAATCAGAATCCATGGTCCGTTAGAACATCAGCTCAGGGTCAAGGTCATGTCAAGGACAAATTTACAAAATTAATGGCAACCAAGGTTTAACAGTACATACATATGTTTTTGGAGTCGAATAGGACAAAAATAGTAATCTTCTTGATTATGAAGTTCCTTGCATTTGGCAGGTGCCATCATTTTCTTACATGTCTCATATTTGTCTTGGTCTCGTAGCATTTTGTGACACGAACTGCATACTTGTTTAGGGGTCCAATCAGATTCTTCCATTCCAAAAAAAGGTTTCATAAAGATCCTTAATGTTTCCATTTATCTTTCTCCGGTTTCGTGACAATAGCTGTTTCTCTTATCATCATTGCATTTGTGGAGAATGTCGACACGTTTGCCCAAGTTTATTGAAACTTTAGACCCTGCAGTAGCCAAGCGGTCCACTACTGCAGGGCTGCGGTCGCTTGATGACGACGACTGCGGGCCCGCTTTCTCACCCTGACCAACTGCCGATGCTACTGGGCATCCGAAACCCTGATGCATCGTAAAGAATACATTGTCTGTATCCGCCATGACGGCATGAACGGCTTCACCCTGGGAATCTGCCGGAAGAAAAAAAAGGACAAAAAAAATTCCGTTGCCCGCCGTCACCGCGTGGAGGTACCCTGGGAATAGACAATGTATTCTTCCGGGTGAGAAAGCGGGCCCGCAGTCGTCGTCATCAAGCGACCGCAGCCCTGCAGTAGTGGACCGCTTGGCTACTGCAGGGTCTAAAGTTTCAATAAACTTGGGCAAATGTGTCGACATTCTCCACAAATGCAATGATGATAAGAAAAACAGCTTTTGTTACGTCTGCAGCATGTACGGAGAAAGATAAATGGAAACATTAAGGATCTTTATGGAACCTTTTTTTGGAATGGAAGAATCTGATTGGACCCCCAAACAAGTATACAGTTCGTGTCACAAAATGCTACGAGACCAAGACAAATATGAGACACGTAAGAAAATGATGGCACCTGCCAAATGGAAGGAACTTCATAATCAAGAAGATTGCTATTTTTGTATTACGAATGTCAGCGGGATCAATATTAAAAAAAAAAAAAGTTTTGTATATCCCGATGTTTCAAGTTTATTCAAACCAATATATTCATCCGTACCAGTTGAAGGGAAGGACAAAACTGATAGAAGCATCACTGTGGATTTTGAAAGGCTGTCAGTAGATGAAAATTTTAAAAAAGAAGGAGATGAAGTAGAAGAAGAAGAAGAAGAAAATGGAAGCTTAAAAGATGAAAATAAGAATGCAGCAAGCGAAAAGGAAAGCATCGATAGCAGTGATTCTAGTGATAGGGAATATGTTCCATATAGTCAAGAAAAATCAGAAACTATAAGCCAAAAAAAAGTAAACGATCTCGTGCGAGATTTGGGCTTACCAAAGGTAAGTTTAGAGTTCCTTGCGTATTGGTTGAAAAAATAAACTAAGGAGGCTCGAGGAATTAAATCTTCTTACTACCGTGATAGAGATAAGGAGTATCGTCAGTATTTCTCTTTTGACGAAAAGCATTCTTTAGTTTATTGTAATAACGTTTCTGGATTGATGAATCGTTTCAATCCGGGATGTTATAAACCGGAAAAGTGGAGGTTGTTTATTGATTCGTCAATGAAGAGTTTAAAAGCTGTGTTACTCCATAATATTTATGTTAATGCTTCTATTCCTGTAGCTCATTAGGTAGTAATGGAAGAAGATTATTCTAACATGAAGGTTCTTCTGGAGAGGATAAAATATACAAAACACCAATGGCTGCTTTGTGGCGATCTGAAAATTATCTGCTTTTCATGTGAGTGTGATAGTAGAGATCAAACAGATCATTACAAAAAAAGAGCCTGACCATCTTCGAAGGCTCTTCTTCCTCCTCTTCATATCAAATTAGGGCTCATGAAGCAATGGGTCAAAGCACTCAATAAAGAAGGTGAATGCTTTCAATATTTGCAAGAAAAGTTTCCTAAAAAAACTGATACTAAATTGCGAGAAGGAGTTTTTGATAGACCTGAAATACGTAAAATGTTGAAGGATCACATTTTTGTCACTAAAATGAATGAAAAGAAAAGAGCAGCTTGGATGAGTTTCAAGGATGTTGTTGCAAATTTTTTAGGCAATCACAAAAGCGAAAATTATGGTCAAATAGTAACAGACATGGTAGAAAACTTTGGAAAGCTAGGATGTTTAATGAACCTGAAGCTACATTTTTTGCATTCTCATCTAGAATATTTTCCAGAAAATTTGGGTGATTACAGTGAAGAGCAGGGATAGCGATTCCATCAGGACATTAAAGAAATAGAGCGTCGATATCAAGGTAGATGGGATATTGATATGATGGCTGATTACTGCTGGACGCTCAAAAGAGATTTACTAAAAAGGCAAAAAAATGTATGAGAGAACCACTGCACATATCTTTTGAAAATAAAAAAGTTCGATTAACTAGAAAAAAATAAACTACCCTTTTGTAAATTTACAGTACCAAGCTTCAAGCTTATTTGTTTAGTTTGTATTTATTTGTTACAAAATGATTTTTTAAATTCTGCTAACATTTTTGACATTTTTTTTTCATTTATTGAGTGTTGAATATTATAGCATAAGAACTGACAGATCCAAAAAAAAATTTAAATGTTAAGTTCAAATTAGGGATTAAAATTTGAAAATTTTGAGTATATATGGTCTTGTATGATTTGAAAGGGTTTAGTTAAAATTTTTTTTAGGGCTTAAGGGATTAGGGTTTAAGGGTTTAAGAGTTTAAGCGTTTACGGTTTAAGGGTTTAGGGTTTATGGCTTAAGGGTTTAAGAGTTTGCAGTTTAGGGGTACCAAAAAACATATGTATGTACTGTTAAAACTTGTTTGCCGTTAATTTTGTAAATTTGACCTTGACATGATCTTGACCCTGAGGTGATGGGGTCAAACGGACAACGAATTCGGATTCAGCTACCCCAAACCATATGCATGTACTGTTAAAGCATGGTTGCCATTAATTTTGTAAATTTGACCTTGACACGACCTTGACCCTAACGGACCACGGATTCGGATTCAGCGACCCCGAAACGTATAGGGATGATGGTTCAACCCACTCACACGTATCTGTTGCCATTTGACCTTGAAATAACCTTCAAAATTAGCCAACTTCGCTGCGCCGACCCCGGATTCGAATTCAGCGACCCCGGAAAACATAAGGATAGGGGGGTCTTGTCTTCCGGACAGACCACTCTTTTTTTGTGTAGCTGTGTTATTATCCCAATACGGGCTCTGACGTATTGCTAATACAAAAAAAATTCGAAACGCGGGTCCCTTAAACGTAAGAGCACGGTCAGCCCTGATGTGACGCGCACACCCTCTGTACGGCGTCGCCTGTTCCACTCGCGCACGGCGAGGCGCGCGATGTAGACTCGCCCTGCGCGTCGACTGTTGCGGCGGTAACTGTGAGACGCGCGGCTAGCTTCACGGCGGCAGGGAGTAGAGAGAGAGAAGGGAGAGCGGTCTGCTACTCTTGGTCGCGTAGCTAACCTCACCTCGGCTGACCAAGGTCGAACAGCACTAGCGTCTACGGGAAACGGAGGAAAACAGCTGGTGGAGGAATCGTCGTCAAGACTGATTAACAGACACTGCGCCGGGATGTCGAGAAAGGCAAAGTCAAATAAGTATCCTTGTTCTTTTACTGGTGAATATTTCTCCTACGTGGCCTTAGCTGTAGATTTTGTGTGTGTTGAAGAATGGTGATGCTTTATGCTTCCCTTGTGATTGCAGGTGTTCCAGCCAAATGAATGTGGAAAGGGCCAAGGATGCCTCGAGCTAGATAGGAGGTAGTACCCTGGAGGTATTGCAGTTGCAGTTGATCTTTCTAAGGAAGTACGTCTTAGATGGTACTGAGAGCACGCCTCACCCAGATCCCACAGTTTGTGTTGCCACGCTCTCCTCGCAGCTTCAACAGCTCTAGGCGGAGACCAACCAACAGGAACTTGATGGATGCTTCGAAAATCCCCTTATCCAGTGTACTATCTGCTAAAGAAAGGAAAACTTGGGACGGTCTTGAGGTTTAAGGAGAATATGTGTGTGTGTGTATATATATATATACATATATCTGTATATAGAGGGATCAGTGGTGTATTTGGAAATGAAACCTGGAAGAGGAGGATGTGGAACGCTTATGCTTCCCAACCTCGAGTCAACTTCAGCATGGCTCGCTATCGTAACCAGCGGAAGTTAATGTCTACAGGATCTTCTACAGGGAACGACCAGCCACGCTTCACTGTAGAGGTAGATATCCTCTCCATTTAGTTAGTATTTAAAGATAAATCATATAAATGTGTATAATATTACAATCAATTTAGTTAGTAACTAAATAAACAATCATATAAATGTGTATAATATCCTAAGCATCGGGCTGATATTTAGTCTATGATTTTAGGGGCACAAAATAAATGTTTAATGTATGAATAGTGGTTAGTGAATTTATGCTCGCTTCGCTGGATCCTACATAGGGACCTACTGTTGCTACCTAGGTCTCGCCTGACGGGGAAGCTATCTTGGTTAAAATGCTACCTACAAGTGCAGTTATTGGACTTGAATTGTGCATATGCATAGTGTAACAGTCCTCAGACAAGGATGAGAACTAACCAACAGTGTCTGTGACTTGTGGTGATACAGTGGCAAGTATGTGACAAAAAAAAGGTTTCAAAGCTTGATGCGAGTTGGCTTGGCAATAGGGTACGCAGCATGAGTTCGATTAAATGCTCATCACAAAGGTTGTATCCTACAGAGTTATAAATTTAACTCAGATGTGTAATGAGTCTATATAAGTCTCATATTACTTCTACTATTGTAGTTTTGACTATAAATCTGTAGAGCGAAATTTATGAATTTGTGAATTATTTATGAATTGTAATGAATGACTTGAAAGTGAACCAATTTAGTGTATGTGTGATTTTAATCCCTCGAGGGATTCACCTTTGTGAGGAATGCGGTTGCATTACTACGTACAATGTTTTTTTCACGGTTTTTATTATAACAAATTGTAATCAAATGTCGTGCTCGGCGAGATGATATTTTTAGGTATGACTAAGAGTTATGCTATTAAGCTTACCACAATCCGTTGTAAGACTTGCGACATTAATTTTTAAGTGTGAATTGCGTATGGATCCTCTGATTTCCTCGTGTATATTTTCCTTATAAATGCGATGCAGCTAGGTTAGGGTAACAAAACACTATGAGAATGATCTAGATATTTTCTATTGGATCCATTGCTCCGGGTTTTCACTAACGTTTATTGTGATTGTGATATTTAACTGTGAATGTATATAACGCGTAGTAACTACTTGTATAGATTTATATTTTTGTGTATTTTTTATAACTGCCCGCTTGGGTTGCTGAAAGGGAACTGCGCGCTTGTTCGGAGCCCGACGCAGCGTCGCACGCTGTGTTTTTCTCCCTCCCCCTAAACTTCAAGTCGTTGAAGTTTCGAGTTTCGCCCCCGCACGTGCAGGAATGCGCCGATTCAGGATGGGGGAGGTAGGTACTTGACGAATTCGTAGCGTATGAGTCGTCTTTTGAGCGATTAGAAATGACTAATTCGTCAAGTTAGTGAATAGGAAAGAAAAAATTCAAAAGAAATACAAATCTTCGAATTTGTCACGTAACACCACTTCCTTACAAAGAGTGTTGCCGTCTCTTGGCAACCAGGACTTCTTGTACAGTTGTGTACTCGTCATGATTCCGCTACTAACTGGCTGGAAATCTAAGTCCGTGGGAAAACATCCAGCTGGAAAGGAAAGAAAAGCCTAAAATGCCTTTTCTTTTTTAGAAAAAATAGAAACAGTCCTTTTATTAATAAGGTACAACCGACGTTGTGGGATCCTATCTTTTTCAATCCTGTTTACAGTATTTTAGGTGATTCTTTAGATTTCTTCTCCTCATCCAGAATCCGCACGCGTTATATTTGATCCAGGCTGCACCAGTCTGATAATAGCAAATTTTCTCGTGATTGGCCACATATCTCCTGATCACGTCTCGGTTACACTGGGGATGATACACTGTGATTCGACCGTTCATGTCCTTCCGTGACAGCGTTGGGGGAATTGTCCTTCGGGCCCCATAGGAGGCCGGAGCCTCTCATAAGGCTCGCTGCGCGTCTGCCAGATGGAAATATTTGATATAAACCTGGAGGACGCCTCGGTTCCCAATAGGGTCGTGGTGGAAGTAATCAATTGTCCCATAGGCCCCGAATTCCCGGACCACTTCAAGCTCCTCTTGCATGGGCTTGATGACTATGGAGATTCGCAACCCCACAAGATGCTCTTCCCTTTAGATTTGCTCGCGCGTACGACTCCTGAGAAGCCTTTCGAATTTTTGTTCGCCACTTTAGAGCGCTAGCGGTGGCGGAACCGAGGGATGCTCTGACTCCGACCCGTTGGGATTCTGGTTCGTCGTGGAACTCTCTTCAAAGGCTTCCTCTTCTTCGCCGTTCTCCGATTCCTAATCTTCGTAAACCCAGATGCTGTATTTGTAGCAGGTGGTGAGACACTGCTCTAGGCTTTTAAATTCTGCTTGCAGAATGTAGCTGGTTCTCCTATTTCCTTGATGTTCCGTCCGGTCAAAGATACGAATGAGGCGAACACTGATGACGTCTTCGAACTCTTCCTTAGGTGGTTCGGGCTCATCCAGCTCTTCTACGGATGGCTTTTGACGTTCTACGCCGGCTTCAGCCTGGCGGCTCTCGCCCGACGTTAAATGATCGGGCGCGTTGCGTGTTGCGCGGGATCCCTCTAAATGCCATCGATATAGACGCTGTATCAATGAGCCAGTAGCGGCTCTTGCTCGTTCCTGCATCTCCTTCGCGTTTTCATGGGCAATTGCTGGGGTTGGCATGATTAGCTATAACAAAAAAAATTCCTTAGTGTAATTTTCATAAAATGGCAAGGTAAAGGAAGAAGGGAGAAAGGGGTTGGGTTTCAGAAGGAGGGTTCGGATATGGAACGTTCTTGGCTGTAGATTTTCCCTGTTCTAGCTCTCTAGATTTCGCTGGCGAATGCACGTTGATAGGTGGAGATTCCAATTCCTAATGTCAATAGTGAAGGTGAATTGAGGCCGGGCCGATCGAGCCCGGTATCGTGGGTCACTGGAGCGAAGTGCGTGATCAGCATCTGATCGTGAGTGGTACCTGACGAATAACGAATAGGATAACCGGTTGCGATGATCTCTTTTCGTATAGCAGTATTCCATGGCGCCAAATTGGGAGTAATGTGTGAAGAAATGACGCTCGCTGCTTCTATCGCAACGTTCTTGCGTGGACCCATCCGGTATCCGCCTAATACACGGAAGTTGGCGAAATATGCGATTCCCGACCCACTTGCTGTCCCTGGGTCATGTCGTATGAATTTCGGATTTCATTTGCTGGCTTGATAGGGGTACGTCCGTTGTCTCATTTGAAGGTATTTTCTCGCCACTTTTTGTTCGAGGGTCCTTGGTTCTGTCGATTCCGTCAGAGGCCTTTCGGGGGGTCATGCGTTCCGTGATTAATTGTTCCATTCGTCGTAGCCGGACGAGAAGTTCAGATACGCCAGGGTTCATGCTTAAACCTTAAAGTTCACTAAAACTGGCCTGGAAAAGGGAGGTGGATTTTACTCTTTTATTCTAGTCAATTTCAATGGCTGCAATGGGAGGCAAACATTGGGGTTTAATGAGGCTCGGCCTAGGCTTTGAGCCCTTGGGCATTATTGCGTGAACTGGCAAGTCATCGGAGAAGTAGGATCGTTTTCCTTCCTCCTTCCGAAATTCTTGCATATAGGTATATGCCAATTCTCAAGCAAATGGCGACCTGGGTACTAATGCCTGCGTATATGAGATTATAGGTGAAGGTAGTGGCTCGCTTATGACGTCCAATCTCTTGTATTTGTGAAGCTATGGCCGTTAAGGATTCTTTCCTGTTCGTCCAGTTAGGTGTTTTCACCAGTTCTTCTACTGCATTGGCCCCGCCATCCTGAGGTTTCAGGGTAAGAAGGACGTCAGTGATGTTCAGATGCAGGTTTGAGTCATATATGTACTGCGTCCGAGAAGTTCTTATATTGTTGGATACCAACAATGTCTCTCCAGGACATGAGTCTTGAACATTCTCAGCCTTCGTCGTCGAGAAGAGCCAGGTTGCTTCTGTTTCCAAATACTGCCACTGACAATGAGTGATATTTTCCCGCTTCATCATGACGTTACAAAGTGAGATCGCTTCTTTCGTTGGGTTGATTAACATTTCGATTTCACATTCCTTGCGTACGCCAGTGGTATAGGTCCCTCCATGCGTAGGACATATATATCCATAATGGGCGTCGAGGCTGTCATTTAGTTGGTGTTGATAAATCTTAAGGTAAGCCCTCTGGTCCTTGCTGAGGATCATATACTCGTATTCGGGGATAATGTAGACTGACCCTAGAGCTTCACCGGTTCGGTATTGCGGAATATTCACCGGGTGTAGTTTATACAAATCATAGGAAGAACGGTCAACGAGGAGCAGGCTTCACCGTACTAGGACCCTCCCAGAGTGGTATATGGCATCTATAGAGGCTATCCTTGAGATTTCCTCGGCCCGAAGATGATCAGAAGGGATCGGGAGGTCTAACTCGTCCTCATACTACCGCACGTTCTTTGCAATGTGTTGAATAGTGTCCTGTAGGAGTAGTTTGGGGTGAATCCTTTTCTCCAGCAGACTGTTGAGGATGTTAAGTAACTCCCGGTTGCTGTGGACGAGGTGATCCATTTTTGCATCGGTTGGTTTCGCGAATGCATTTAACTCCCACAGGAAATCCAAATCACGAGTGAGGTTATTTATTTTGTCCCTCAACTGTATCTCCATGTTCTTCACCAGTGCTTGGTGTGTTGCTGTGGTGTTATACAAGTCCTCTAGCCCTGTCGACAAGATGTGAGTTATCGCTTCAGCGAGTTTAGCCAGCTTAGCTTGGTCTTGGAACAGCTGGTTAATATTTTTTTTTAATTTGATCGGCGTCATCCTCAGTGACGAGTCCAAATAGTCCCTTACTGTTACTTCCAATTACGCCAAGGGGAGCCATCCATTTTGTTCTAAAGTCCCTTAACTGAGGAGCGGTACTAGATTCCTTTACATTCATGCACTCGGCCACGGTACGTATTTCGTGGTGAAGTTGAAGGGTCTTCATTTTTACGTTCATTAAGTCCTTGTTTAGAATGATATAATATCGGTGTGCGTCAAAGTATCCGATACAATGTTTTAAACTGGCGTCTTAGCTGGTAGATGGTCGGTGTTTATTTATGAACACCCGTAATTCCACATAGATAATTATTTTCCAGTCCCCTCTTCGAATTCTTACGGTCCGTACTCGTTCATATTAGATGCCTGGATTGGTGCGCAGGATGGTCACGTCGAAGTGGGAACCAGCTCCTTCTGAGGTCCCAATCACAAACAGAAGTATGACAATGGCCAGTAGTTGCATGGTGTTCCTGTAACAGAGATTGATCAGAGGGATCTGGGGGGACAACCTTTAATTTATCAGCGTGTTACCGAATCGGTTTCCCGTTAGGTAGCTCTAGTATTACGTTATTTCGTCCTAGGATTTCCACGACCCTTAATGGTTTATGGTAAAAACTATCAAATTTGGATGTTCGGTTGTCATACAACACCCACACATAGTCTCCTGCTTTCGCCCCGAGGTGTTTAATTCTCTTGTCATGTCGCTCTTTGGTCGCTCTTTGATCTTATTGGCGATTTGCGTCTCTCCCGCTATTCACTGTAAGTCTCCCAGTCTGTTTACTAAGTAATGATTATAGGTCCGCAGTCGCTCATCATTGGGGATTCGGACTGGGAACCGCGCAAGCTTCCCATACACAAGCTCGAAGGGTGTGAAGTTTGTAGCAGCGTGGACGCTGGTGTTGTAGGTAAGCATGGCGAAGGGTGCGAGATTATCCCAGTCATCATATTGATCCGAGTAGGACCAGATGAAATCGACAAGGGGCGCGTGACTGCTTTCCAATAACCGATTTATCTGGGGATGATATTCTGACATAGTGAGGTGGTGGATGTTAAATATCCTCATTAAACTGCTGAAGACTTCCGAAAGAAAAGTGGTCCCTCAATCCGACAGGATCGCTCGCGAAGCTCCAAATTTACAAATGAGGTATTTAACTAATGCGCCCGCAATAGTGATAGCCTTGATGTTGGGGAGGAGAATTGCAATGAGGTATTTAGTCAGGTTGTATTGTATGGTGAGTAAGCGGCAGTTCCCCCTCGGTGTGGTCTTCAGCTTTCCCACTGTGTCTATGGAAACCTTACCGAAAGCCTCTACAGGTGTGTCGGTACTAATCATTGGCTCTCGGATTTTTATACGCTCAATCTTTTTCTCCTGACAGATAGGACATTTACGCACGTAATCCAAGATGTCATTCCGCATCCCGGGCCAGTAATAACGCTCGCGAATCTTCTGATACGTCTGGTTATTTCCCTTGTGGCCTCCCACGAGACTGTCATGCAAGGTCTCAATTAGGTGTCGCCGTTCCTCTTTGGATGGTAACTCGACTTTTCCGTAACACATCCCAACCTTAATGGGAGTTCCATTGTACACATCTACTATGATTTCCGTTAGAAGGCCCAGGTCTAGTGTATCCGTAAAATCTCCCTTTCGAGAGATCCGGATGCTGCTTAGGTTCTTCTTCAGCAGAGTGTCTCAGCGATATTTTAAAGTCCGCCTAAGAATTACAGTATCTACGGGGTCATAATGTCGTTCCTTTATTACTAAGGTGAACACATTATGATTCTTAAATGGCGTAGTGAGGATTTGGCTCACTTTGGCTTTTTTCGCTTTTAGCCCTGGGAGGTCAATTGCTCCAATGTCCGTCAGCAGTCTCGTAACTGAGGTATCGGCTTCACAGTCTCTTGCCAAGAAGTGGACGGAGTTGTCCCTTTTGAATGTTAGACACTGTCGAGAGATTTTGACATTGTTACGGAGTGGCAACGGAGCGAGGGAGGTCTCCTTGTGTAGATTGTCTTGGCCCTCCGAAGAGCTAGCAGTTTCTCGGTAGGTTTTCGGGTCCACGTATTGGTTCAAAGGCGTATGCTGCCCAAGCATAGAGAGGAAAAGAGATTCACCGAACTTGGATTTTCAGTCTCGTCTTGAATGTTGTCCAATTGGAGGAAGTTGAGGATTGGTTTCGGTGCCCCGGCTGGGTACGGGGTATTCTTAGCGTTTGGACTTATGGTTTGAATAGATGGTGTGCCGAAATAGCTCACAGAGGAGGTTGTACCACGGTCGAGCTGTCGCCATCTGTGCGAGGTGTGCGAGGGCCGTCTGCGTCCATAGTAGGTAGCTTCTCTGGGGATCGAGAGTTCTCCTTTTCTTGTATAGCTGTTTTCACCTTCTCGACAAGAGTTTGGATTTTATGCAAGAGCGTGACGACATTAGTCTCTTCATCATACGGATCCATCTAATCCAATATGCTTCTTGTGATATCGTCGACGACATCTCCGTCTGAAAGGTGTGACGGAAGCTCCACCGGAGCTAGTTCTTCGTCGTCTTCTTTGAGTATGGCCTTTTCCATATGGACCCGAAGACTTTCTTCGAACTTCCGGGCGGACTCGAGGATGTCCTCTTTGCTGATGGAGATCTGGTGAAGAGCGGAATCGTCGTCTACCTCTGATGTGCTGTCTTCCGGGGCGGTGACCTCTATCTCGTCTATTGCTTGTGCGTCGATTTCTACTTCTGTCGTTGTAGTGGTGTCCTCTGGAGGAATTTCATCTTTGTTACCATCCAGCCTCAGTCCACTCCTATGTGGGTCATACAGAGGTGGTCCGGTTTTTCCACCCTCGCTGGCTGTTTCCTCTGCTGTGTCCGGGGATGATATATGAGAACCCTGCCCGAACTGAGGTCCAATCGAGACGTCTATTCGTGGCGTTCAGGCTCAGGATGCTCCCGCTGTAGGTTTAGGCGTAGAGGAACTACTGGCCGTCGATTCGGGTTCCTTGGTTCCACCAGAGGCGGCTTTCTGTCTAAGCCGGGTACATTTCGTTATCATACTGTGATCCAACACAGGCACTGCTCTCCTGGTCGTGGCTCCAACGGAATCGACCTCTACCTCAAGGGACAGCAACGGCCCTTGATCTGGAGGGAGTCACTTGCGGTCTGGATGGCCCTGCTCTTCCAGCTGGTCCAACAGGTGCGGAACCCTTTCCCGTTTCTTTGCGCTCCTTTAAGACCAGTATTTTGAGCTGAGGTAGGTTTTTGTTGATTGTCTCTTCGTCTGGTTGGCCCGCGGGGTTTCATGACAGAGCGCCGGCATTGCAATTGAGCTTATCGGGCTTGTACTTAAAAGTATACTCGTATCCTGTAAACTTAAACATCCTACGCATGAGTCGCTGACCCAGGTCCTTACGGCTATGCATCCAATTGAGGGGTTCATGCACTCAGCTTTATTCAATGTTCTCGATAAGTAAGCCACCGGATGGTCGAAATTATCCTTTACTTGGCTTAGCACGGGTCCTATTGCGCCATCAGAGGCGTCTGTCGTCAAGGGTTTGTCAAAATCGGGGAAAATTAAGATGGGAGATTTGCAAAGCAAATCCTTGAACGTTATCAAGGCTTCTTCCTGTCGTGGACCCCAGTTGAAATCTTGGTCCTTTTTCTGAAGCTCATACAAGGGTTTCGCTACCTTCGCGTAGTTCTTAACGTGGTGACGGTAGTACCCTGTGAGTCCTGTGAACTTACTCACATTCCTCACAGTCTTCGGTCGGGGGAAACTCCGCACAGCCTTTACCTTCTCCGGGTCGGGTTTAACCCCTCGGGAACTGATAACACGACCTAAGAAGGGGACTTCCCTTCGCAGGAAGTGGACCTTTTCTGGTTGTAACACGAGCTTCGATTCCTGAAGCCGATCCAAAAAGTGTCTTATTCGCCGGTCGTGCTCCTCTAGAGTTTCTGCATGGATAATTACGTCGTCCATATAAACCAGCATTACCTCGCAGTCAACATCCCTCTTGATCTGATCCATCAGGCGCTGAAAGGTCGCCGGGGCATTTTTCAGTCCCATCAGCATGCGGTTGAATTCATAATGCCCGGAGTGAGTTGAAAATGCGGTTTCCCACTTGTCTTCGGGAGCCATCTTAATCTGATGGAACCCGGTGGCGAGATAAAAAACCGAGAAGTAAACCGCTCCTCCTAGCTGATCGAGAATCTCAGCTATGTTTGGGAGGGAATATGCATCTCCGGTAGGTCGTTGGTGCAACTCGCGAAAATCCACGACCATTCGCCACCTCGGTTTCCCTTGGGCGTCAGGTCTCTTCGGCACGATCCATATGGGCGAGCTACTAGGGCTATTAGAGGGTTCGATAATTTCGTCCAGCAGTTTCTTTTCAATGTCCTTCTGTATGAATTCCTTGTGGATCTCCGGGTGCCTGTACTGCTTCGCATGGACAGGTGGTGATAGCCATAACACGGCAACAATCCTTTTCCACGCGCACAAGGCCTTCGCCTCCGAGTACATCGTCATATCCTACGTCTATCCGGAGAAGATAGCCCTCTTACAGCCCTCGATTGATGATATTAACCTTAATCACCTTCTGGGATCTACGTGGAATCGTATATCGAATCGGGGCAGGTTTCATTGGCTGCGCAGAATTCTCCGGGTCCTTCCTCACATCTTCTTGTTTTGGTAATTCCGATGGTTCAAGGAATGGAATCGGATTCATGACATCCCCATCGAACGTGAGGGTGATATAATGGAAAGAGATGACTGTCCGTTCTTGTTTGAGATACTTTCTTCCTGGGAATTTCTTGTTCGGGAAATTATCATGAACGACTAGGAAGGTCACTGCCCTGTTGCGAATTGTCAATGTTATCGTTCCCAAGGTTTCCACCGTTAGATCGCTAATCCCGATTAAAGGGATTGCCAGGGATGTATTCACGATAGCGGTCAGGTCCAATACTCTAAGCTTGACAAGGTTAACCGTAGCGCCATTGTCCACCATGAATGTTAATCCTGGCCTACGGCTCTCGAGTATCCTAAACCTTACTCTTACTTACAACGGTGGGTTCATCCTCCCTTGTGCCACTTCGACCAGGAGCCCCACAGGAACCAATCCAGGTGGGTGGCCCGGAGTTCTGGATACATATACTCGGGGAAACGTTCCGGACTGTGCCGGGCGTGGCTGCTCCGCTGACGAGGACTGTGGCCTGGCACCGGGATTCCGTGGCGTCGAGTTCGAGTTTGCTTGCGGAGGATTCGCCATGGTCATATCTTAGCCCCCTTGGGGGTATGAACAGTACCGGCGTTAGGGCTGCGCGAGCCGGGCGGTCGCCCAGGGCGCCGCGATTTTAGGGACGCCGAAGGTGCCCCTTTTATTTATTGTACTAATGATAAATAATTTACAAAACTATATTGATTTATAAATACTTTTATCACGAAATCAAAAGGGGCTTTATCGTGGTAGTTTCATAATTAATAAATATA
>JAYJLV010070940.1:0-15708 GCA_036873485.1 Torymus texanus
GGTCAAATTGAATGTCACCATTCGATGTCCCCCTCCGAACCCAACAACTTTTGTTTTGGGTCATTTCTGGATTGGTGACTTCCCTGACGAGATATTCAGGTGCGTAATTTAAAATGGGACACCGTAAACATATTGTTCAGAATATGTATTACACATATTATATGATGTGAACGCTTCACTCTACAAATTGCCGTAAGTAAAATGACTAGTATATTATTATTAATAACAATCCAAAGCATATATAAACATATTTTGGAAATATGTATTATGTACAAGATATAAATAGAAATATATATACACACACACACACGCACTAATGGAGCTTCGCCCTCCTGCTCGCTCCGCTCGCCAACCCTCCACTTATCAAACTAATTGAACAACAATTCTTTTAAACTAAAATGTAAGGTGAAAATTTTTAAGAGATTTTACCGATGAAACTTAATGATAAAGTGTGAAATTATCTATCTATCTTTTCCACGCCACTCATGAGTTAGATATAGACATAACAGGCGCGTTTTTGCTTCCTCAAAGAGGAAGCTTTGTAATGGTGAAAAAAATTTTTGAGACAAAAAACTCTTAAAATGATTTTTTAAGATGAAATGTGTTTAAAATTTTCAATTTTGAGAAAATTTTTTTTCCTGTATGTGTGTGTGTGTGTGTGTATTTCAACTCTTCATATCTCCGAAACGAATCAACCGATTTTCGTCGGGTAAAGTTTATTCTCTTCGTCTCGCGGGAAAATAAAGGTACCCTGATGGATTTGAGTTTTTATTGATTTTCTTTTGTTTTATAACCTAAAAACAATTTTGAATTTTTAGTTTTTCGAATTTTTCATATCTTACAGCCATTATTATATAAAATACTAAACTTCTCTTGAAATGTATTTAAATTACCTATATTTTCCTTTTTTAAAATTTAAAATATCTGCATTCTGTCATTTGTTATCAATGAAAATTTTTTTATATTTCAAAAATTAATATCACAAAAAATATTTTATTTATTGACTTGAAATTTTAACCACTTATTGCACTAATTGAAGGCTATACAACCGGCCCCCTCCCAGCCGACGAAAATAATCAAAATGCAATTAAAAAAATACCAGTGGATACGATTTAAACGGCTCCTTCCAAAAATATTTGTTATGGAAACTGCTCCCTTTTAATTGTTGCAAAAAATTGAATAAATTGGTCATTTTTTATATTTTTAACGATGAAATATGTGACTAAAGAAATAATATTCCTCTTAAAATGATTATTCTTAATTGTCGTTAAGTTAATCGGTATTGTCGCTTAGAGTTAATTGCTAAGTAAACGTAGAATTTTGAAGTAGTTGCTTGAAGCTGACTGTTGGAGAAACCTGACATTTTCTGTATCAGAAGTGGTCGCTTATTCACGCTGATTGACGCAGAGGGACGCGGAGGGACGCAGAGGGACGCGGATGGATGCGGAGGGTTCGGGGCTTTCAGGTATATATATATATATATATATATACACACACCAACACCTCAGCTACTTGGCCCCTCTGACCTGTGGATAGAGAAAGTAATATAGCAGCTGTATGAGACACTAACTGAAGGAAGAGAATATACCTGGGAGATGAGAGTGAGAGAGACAGGCGACTTAGTGCGCGGAGAAGAACGAGTGGTGGCGCGAGCGGAGATCGAGTGCTCGCGTGCCGACGCTGCGACCCATACGGCACTCCACTGTGGAACGCTAGCTAGTACAGCCGCACTAATTCGACTACCGTAAGTAGCAACGACCACCGAGATCATCAGCCTCAAAGAAAAGGACGCCAACTTGCTTACTGGATCAGCAACAACGCCAAGCTTGCCCGGCCGACATCGAGTAACCTGCAGCTCACGCCAGCTGCAGCAGGACAGCAACCAGCGATGCCTTGTGCCAGCGACCAGCTCCGACCTGGTAAGTCCGTCGGCGGCAGCCATTCGTTAATAGTGCGCCCATCTCTCTCGCGCTCGCGCACATGAGTTTAGTCGTCACCTAGCACTCACATGATTTCGAAACTCCGATATTCCCCGCTCTCGAAACCTATCGAAACCATTGCCGTGATAGTTGTAAAAGCCTCGAGATTTCACGCTTGAACTTGCATCCCGTCTTAAGCTCTATCGAGAATAACCTTGTATTGCATTACCTCCTACCGAAACTAGTAATAAGTAGTGTATTCCCTACCGAAACTTTACCGTCGCATTGCCTCATTACTCGAAACGACGGCTTTTAGTAGTTAGAAAATGCTGGGAATGACCCAGCTGGCGTTCAACCCATTTCTTGTATCTTATATTTATATTCTTAACGATCATTTCATTAGATTAATTATGATAATAAATGTTAAAGTTTTGTTAAAAAATATCCGATAATTTCTCATTTGAAGACCCAAGAACTATTCGCATCTCTGTCTCGTATTTAATTAACTGATACTTATTTTTGCATACGATTACTACCTCTAATTATAGCTATTGTATTGGTAGGCGTTTCAGCAACAACGGCTACTACCTAGATGTCTACCATGAGTACGCCGATATACATGGCGTCCAACGTGGGGCTAAACAGGACAAAAGAGGATCCCAGGAAACAAGATATGTCGTCATCGGATAGTAGTGCGTCAGCTTCGGTAGATTCACCAGGTTTGTCAGAAAAGACACTAGTTAAGTCGTGTTTTACATCACCCACGCTGAGTCAAATAAAAGCAATGCAAAATATGGATACTCGCTTATACGTTTCTGTCGACATCCAGGGTCGAGTTTTCCCGGCGTTAATCGACTGCGGAGCCATGTGCTCATTTTTGGGCCGCAGACCAGCTGAACTGGTTAAAACTAGGATAAAACCATGTAGGTTGTACATAGTCATGGCAAATGGCAACAAGGATGAAGTAGAGGGCGAGGTGGAACTAACGCTCACAATCGATGGAGAAGAAATTACCACCAGCATCATGGTATCAAATACCATTATTATTGATATTATACTAGGGATGGATATCCTAGAACGCCTTCAAATGCGAATCAACTTCGCAGATCGGACGTGGTATACCCCCAAAGGTATCCTTCACCCCTGTTATCCTAAAAATGAGGACCCCAGCTCAATATTTGCCGTGGCAGCCATCGACGGAGTAGCTGAATTATCAGAAGGCGAAAGGATACTTTTACGGGTCAAATTAGACCCCCTTCTCGAAACACTGTGTGAATACAATAACCCGGCGCAGATTACGCCGCACAAGATTGATGTGCAAGGTCATGCTCCGATTAAACAAAAAAGTAGGCGCATTTCCGCAAAACTGTTGTTAGCGGCTCATGCAGAAGTTGACCGCTTGCTGTCCGAGGGAATAATTGAACCTTCGGAAGGCCCGTGGAGTAGTTGTCCGGTTATCGTACCAAAAAAAGATAACTCCATCCGATTGTATATTGATTATCGTGCGGTAAACAGAATCACCAAGAGAGACTCTTACCCGTTTCCTCACATGGACGGTCTCTTGGATAACCTAGGAAATGCTAAATATTTATCGAAAATAGATTTAAGACAAGCGTATCATCAGATTCCGTTAGAGGAATCAAGTAAAGAAATTACAGCATTCGCAATACCTGGAAAAGGACTTTTCCAGTTCACGCGTCTTCCATACGGTTTAACAAATACCCCAGCAAGCTTCCAGAGGGCAATGTACAATATATTTGGGCCAGAATGGCAACCTCAAGTCTTCATCTATATGGACGACATCATTATCGCCACGAATACATTTGAGGAACATCTTGAATTGTTAGTGAAAGTATTATCGATACTAAAAGAAGTAGGTCTGAAAGTCAATAGTGACAAGTGCAGTTTCTGTTGCTCTGAAATCAGATATCTAGGCTTCGTCGTAAACAAAGACGGTTTGAAGACGGACACCGATAAAATCGCATCAATTTTGAACTTTCCGGCCCCGAAAAACTTAAAACAACTCCGAAGTTTCTTAGGGATGGTGACGAGGTATGCTAGATTCATCCAGAATCTGGCAGAGATAAAAGCTCCATTAAACGAACTTCTTAAAAAGAATGTTCGTTGGTTTTGGAAGGGGGAGCAGCAGAAGGCATTCGACATATTACGCCTTCTGCTTACTCAAGCACCAGTATTGGCGCGACCTAACCTTAGTCTCCCTTTCATCTTGCAGACAGACGAAAGTGATGGGAAATTAGGAGCGGTACTTAGTCAAGAATTCGCCGATGGTGAACACGCGATCGCCTATGCTAGTCGCTCTCTGACAGAAGCCGAAAGAAATTACACAGCTACTGAAAAGGAATGCCTAGCAGTACTGTGGGCAGTAGAAAAATTCAGAGGCTATTTGTTAGGAGAGGAAGTTACTGTAATAACGGATCATAGTAGCCTGCTGTGGCTTCATAATCTGAAGGATCCAACTGGCCGTTTGGCAAGGTGGGCTACGGCTCTCCAAGCATATAACATGAAACTAGTACATCGTAAGGGGGCATTACACAAGGTCCCTGATGCTCTTTCGCGAGCATATGATGAGGAGTCGGACGAGGCGGCCGTAATAGGGTTAGCTAAGCCCAAAGAATGGTACTTTCGCCAGTTCAAACTTGTAGAACAGAATCCAAGTCAATTTCCAGACTGGAAGATCGAGAATAACCTCTTGTATCGACATTGTCCCAATCAATTCTTTGACGAAACGATCGCAGATTTGGATAAATGGAAATTGGTAGTCCCGGAAGCGGATAGAGAACGAGTTCTATTCGAATGTCATAATGCGCCCCAGGCCGGCCATCTCGGTGCGGAGAAAACTCGTCATCGCGTCGCACAATACTATTTCTGGCCATTGATGAGTCGAGATGTAGTTAAATATGTAAAGCAATGTATGGATTGCCAAATTCACAATGTGTCGCAGCAGGCTCCCGTTGGATTGATGGGAAAGCGTGAAGTAAAAGGTCCATGGGTAATAGTCGCGTCAGACATTATGGGTCCATTTCCACCCAGTAGGTCTCAGTATCGGTATGTGTTAGTCTTTCAGGACCTGTTTACGAAATTTGTTGAAGTCAGGCCTCTTCGTCGAGCAACTACTCAATTAATTGCAAGGGCTTTTGAGAAATTAGTCGTATTACGCTGGGGGTGCCCAAAGTATTTAGTTGCAGATAACGGAACGGAGTTTTCCAATAATTTGATGTCATCGCGGTTAAAAGAGCTGGGGGTTATCCAGACTACCATCGCGCCATATCACGCTCAAGCCAACCGCACTGAAAGGGTACATCGGACATTAAAAACTATGATGTCAATTTTCGTAAAAGCGGACCATCGGGATTGGGATATTCATCTCCACGAATTCGCGTATGCCTTGAACACGGCCGAACATTCGTCAACGAAGCTAACTCCCGCTTTCTTAAACTTTGGTAGGAACATTCGCTCTATCCCGAACTTAAGGCAACAACAAATGAAAGATGAACTCGTCGAAAGAGGTGATTCGAAAGTGTGGCCGGATCGTACGAAACGCCTCTCAGCCATATACGACCTGGTACAGAAACAGCTGCTACTCGCTAAGGAGAAGCAAGCGAAACACTATTACAAAAATCGTCGTAGTAAGTCGTTTGAAGTTGGTGACTTAGCAGTACGTAGAAAACATGTTCTGTCGGAAGCGGCTCACAACTTCACAGCCAAGTTGGCTCCGAAGTTCATGGGACCGTGCGTAGTGGAAAAGGTTCTGTCACCGGTTGTATATAAGTTGGAGGACGTAGACAATCACCGCATCTCAAAAGTCCACATCTCGGACTTGAAACTCTTCGTGCAGTCGACCAAAACCTCGATATCCTCCACAGATTCCAAGCCCTCCACGCATCCGGACGAAAATGAAGGGGGAAGGGGACGCGGAAAGCTCGCCCCTCAACATCGACCAGGCGAGAATAACTCATTGCCGCTATTGTAAATAGGCAATAATCATTGCCACTAGCGGAATGGTAAAGTGGGTTGTCAGAGAAAGGAAAAGGTATAAGGATAAAGCAACCCAAAATATGAATAAAAGATAGATCGAGGTATGCCACATGGCTACGCATGAACACGAAAAACGTGCACTACCCGTAGCGTCAGCATGTTGAATAGACAGGCTATCTCCTCTATTACGGCGAAAGAGTCGCGAGCGCTTACTAGAGCATGAATACCAAAGTATAAATGTTCTCGGCGAGAGATACATTTTTTTTGTGGTTGTTAGCACTTTGGAGGATACTCTACAAAATAAGAGTATATAGTCAGCATCAGTAATAAAATTAGGACCATATTTTCGTTTCTTTTGTACGATGCTCTAAGTAAACAAAGCATCATTAGTAGTTGCGGTTGTAAGATGTTGTACTCGGTATCGTTATCATTAGTCTAGAATTATTAGTAGTATTAGGATCATATTCTCGGTTGTTTGTACGATGCTCTAAGCAAACCGAGTATCAGTAGTAGTCGCTCTTGTAAAATGCCGTAGTGAGCATTATAATTATTAGTAGCATTAGAATTATGGATAGCGTTAGAATCACATTTTCTTTTTTTTTTGTAAGATGCTCTATGCGAAACAGAGCATCAGTATTAATCATTTTGTAAAATGTTGCATGTAGCGTTATAGTTATTACCTCTTCTTGACTGTAAAATACGGTCGACACTCTCGAGAGGACATCGAGTTGTCCGGTCGACACTAACGTCGTTTTCAACAAGACACAACACCTACACTAGCAAACACTGGTATGTGCGCACTGATAAACAACAGCTTGCGCGTCGCCGTTCCACACGTCAGATGAAAGTGAGAGAGACAGGCGACGTAGTGCGCGGAGAAGAACGAGTGGTGGCGCTCGCGAGCGGAGATCGGTAGTGATCCTCTAGGGAGTGATCAGAATAACCGCCGCCATGTTGTTTCAAAAGCGGAAGTAAAGCAAAGCGCGCGCTATTATAATGTGAGTTTAGAAAAAGGATTTCAAAATATGTAATATTTTATTCCAAAATTTTTTTATCGTAATTCTTAAAATAAAAAGACAGAACAATAATTTGATTTTTTAAATTATATTTTTATTGAAGTTTTTATAGTGTTGTAAATGAACAATATTGTATTAATGATGCTGTAACTATATACGCATCAACAAATAAAAATGAATATAAATAATAGAAACATAAAATTATGTAAAAAGTTATTATAAAAATAAAAAAATTACTCAAAAAAATCATGGAATAAAATTTAATCAGGGATGATAAGACGAAATGTAAAGATGTACAAATGTAAAAATCCCCTAGAGCATGATCTGGCTTTTTGTTGTAATGCGAATTTATATTTCCATCTCTACCAATGAATATCTGTTACCAGAAGAAGCATTTCTCTGAAACAATAATAAAATGAGGTTAATTTAGTATGTATAAGTATAATATATGTAAATAGTTTTTTAACATAGTTATAAATAATTTAAAAAAATGATACGAATAAACCAATTTATGATAAAAATATAAATTATTTATTTAACAATTTCATGCATTGCAACATTTTTACTAGCATAAGTATAGCTTTTATTGATTTTAGTCTTCTTTGAAAATTTTATTTTCAACCTAAACGAATGAAATCTTAAAATGATTTTCATTTTTAAATTATGACAGTCTGGAATAGAAAAATCTATTTCATTCTACTTTGTAACAAAAAATTTCTTTAAATTAATATTTTTTGTAGGCAATTCATCACAATATAAACGAAAAATTCTTTCCATCTGAATAAAGAATTTAAACGTAGAATCATTAACAAAAAAATATTGCCTTCCTTTTCTAACTTTGATTTTCATTAATCTATTATAGTAATTTGAAAATACTGGACATTCTAACTTAGTCGACTTAATACAAGTATCACATACTTTTTGGTTCTTTTTTATATTTGCAAGAATGTATCCTGCCACGTAATATAATACATTAAACTCAGTCTTAGAAATAGTGACTTTCGTTTCGTGATTAACAATTATGGAATCATTAGCGTTAGACAAAAAATGTGAATTTGATGAACGGTTTTTCAATAGAATATCAAAAAATTCTGATAAAAACTCGCGATCATCCTCATCGTAATTGCTATTAGAAACTGATTTCATGTATTGCAAAATGCAGATTAGTTTAAGATTGTTTCTAAATTGAACTGCATGAGGTATAACATTTTTCATACGAACAATAGAAAATAAATTTTCTAAACAATCTTGCGTTAATCTACATGGGAAGAAAAATGTAAAATAATGGTCTAATAAATATTTTGATAAATCAAGCACCGTTTGAGTTGCCATAATCATTGCTGTTTGATATGGCTTCCAGTCTCCTTTTTTACCGACACGCATATTCCTAAAAAGCAGAATAGCTTCTTCAAGAAAGCTTGTAGTTTCTTCATATTTTTCAGAATTTTTATTACTTAAAGCCATACTGATATTCCTGCTACACATAATATCGAACCATAATACAGTTGTATTACGACCATCATCAGAAGTATCTGCTAAATATTCTATACCTGAAGCAACGTCTTCGAAAAAAACTCTTTTAGTATTTCCCACTTTCATTTTTTGAAAATGATTTTTAGTATTTCGGCATTTCTCGGTTAACTTTGGCGCTAATTTTAATTCGAGACCCTCATCTTCCCGTAATAATTCGAATAAATAATCTTTCTTTACAATATTTGAAGGTAAAGAATAGTATATCACAAAATCTTCCGGTAATCTTATCACAGAACTATTTAAAAGTCTCGATTTTGAAATTCTTAAAGGCGTGTGGTGCATCGGCGTAAAAGTACAATTTTCGGGTATTATCACATGGATGTACACAATAATTTTTAACTTTAGAATATCTCGAAATATTGATACCATAAACAGACCACATCGCTTGATTAGCTACTGCGCCCATGTCCGATGTTACACTATGTACCCTTAGCCCAATACCTTCTAATTTAATTATGATTTCATCTATTATTTCTTTAAAAATTCTACCATTTACAGAATCGGATGTGAAATCAAAGCGTACAATTTGTTTCCATCGAGCACCGAGACCAGCTACCATTATAACCAGCGCATGTGTTGCTGTATTTGCTTGATCATGACCGGGTAAGGTGACTGATCCAAGAAACGTATTTGTTGAAGTGTCGTAAAAGCTACCCGGAGTAATACTCATCTCGTCTAATACGATCAAACAATCTTTATATAAATTTTTTTTCAAAACTATTTACTTTAATTTTTAAATATTCTAAAATTTCATCGATCACACAACCGGTCGAAATTTTAAACTTTTCATTTTTTTAGTTAAGGTTCTTATACAAGGAAAAGGAAGTTAAAATTTCAAAATTGCTTCATAGCCGGCCGTACCGCACGCAAATCTTAACTTAAAAGCATTTACTAGAGTAATTGAACACCATTTAGGAAAGCTTTTGTACTCCTTACTTAATAACGCTATTTGATCTTCATTTAGAACTTTACGAAGTGATTCATGCAAATGGTCAGAACGTAGTTGCTCTTCAAGTCTACGAAGTTGTTGTCTTACAGCATTTAGTTTCTTTTGGAGTCCGATTCTAGATTTCTCAGTCTTGTAAAGTAATTTTTCAATTATTGCATTGCGTATTTTGATTTCTCCCAGTTCTTTATCTTTTCTTGAGCAATTTCTACACTTCCAATAATCACATCTTCACATTCAATAAGGTTATCTACCAATAAACAAATAGAATCTTCTTTTTCACTTCGATCAACAGGGTCTGTGAAAAAACACAATAATCCATATAAATCTTGATGTCCAATTCATGTATATAATATAAAGTAATTATTTTACTTATAAATTATAATTATAAACACGAGTCTATAAAAAAGTACAATTACAAAAATTATAGTATATTAAAGATAGAATATTATTTTAAAATAAAAAAAGTAAAATTAATTTTTTTAAAAAGTTTTTGTTTTATAACCCTTATTTTATCTGGAGATAAGACATTGTTCAAATCATAGAAATCCCTGGATCCAATATCATAATTTTGGTGATTGGACCTATTACCATTATGATGTTGTACAACTCAGTGACTCAGTGACTCCAGTTGTTCCTTGTCGATTAAAAAATACTTTTTCTGTCGTTGCTTTATTATTTACATTTAGCTGAGTATTTGTACAAGCATGTGAGATATCTATATTACCTGTAAGTAGTATGACATTTATTAATAGAATTAAGTTTCACAATTACGGTTATGTCTACGTTTTCATTCAATAAACTATACATGCAATAACAAATTTTATTATAATAAACGATTCTTATAAAACATGTACATGTACTTTCTAAAATATGGACAGCTTCTGCTTCATTATTTATGAGATTATGAAAGATTGTTGGGACTGAATTTGGTGCTAGCTTACGTTTGTCGTCTGGAGTTACTATCCATGAGCCGTTTGAGAAATGCACCTGAAACAATGCATGAATGATCGTTATAAACCCCTATTTAGTCAAAAAAATTATGAACCAAATTAAATTAGATATCTCACAATAACAAAGATTTTGTAGCAAAAATTAAATCATATTGAGAATACTCACTTCACATAGCATTGAATTAGAACTAGGAATCCAATCAGCTCGGTTGATGTTATTAATCCAAATTTTTCTCCTTTTTGTTTCTCGTGGAAACCCGCGCATTTGATATCCTTTAGTTGAGGAATTACAGCAATAGTCTGCAAAACAACCCAACATAGTTTCGTAAAACTTACGAAAATATTCTGTAAAAATATTGAAAATGTTGATTTTTGAGGTTAGAATAAGCTTACTTTATGATAAAATGTTTTGGCATATATCTTATAAAAAATAAACAATTTACATTCACAATCGAATTGTGCTGATTGCATCAATACTTACTACGATTAATGTACAAATCTTTTTTGATTAAGTAATGCTAAAATTATTGTCACGTCGGATAGCATGTTAATTCCATAAGTTAATCAGTAGCCGTTTGTTTATATTGCTATCTCACTCACACACGTCATTCCATCTCTCTCTTTCTCGGCTCTTGAAACAACATGGCGTCGAAAAATCAAAAACGCTTACATGATATTCCGATGACTCCCTAGAGGATCACTAAAAAAATGTAGGGACTGCGATCTTCCCTCTCACTCTAACTGCGAGAGTGGGGGAAGTCGACTCAAGACTCTGAGCGTGCGGAGCTCTTTCCGCTGTATAATACCTCCTTCAATAAACCTCCTTGTTACTGTTACGTAGTAACCCTCTTATTTCTCTCTCCTTCCCCTTCCAATTCCTGGAACCGGTGGAGACGTGGGTGTCAAATCCCCACACCGAGTATGAAAATCTCAACAAGCTCAAACTCAAATATTTATAGATCATCCAAATATTTCGGCTTTCGAATTTCACGTCTAGTTCGCATTTTTACATTACAGGTATTTTCGTCGCATTTTTTTTTTCTCTGATTCCTGTTCCCTATCATCAACAATTTTTCCTAAATCAAAATTCGTGTCGCTGTTTTCTTCATCTACATCACAAGTATCAGACTCTTTTTCCCAATTCTTTTCTAATTCACCAACCTCAGAACCTCACCAAATCTTCAATTGACTGACATGTGCCGTGGTTTCATAGCCTCTATCATTCGATTCATTTAATTTTTTTACTCGTTATGTATATCTCAGCCCAATATTAATAATCACCAACGACCCACCGAAAGTCGCTTGAAGCTTTGTCGAATGCCCTGTTGCTGTCGGATTTCTTTTCATAAATACATTATCGCCTACGTGAAATTTAAAGTTCTTATGTCTATATTTACCATAACGCTCTTTATATTTATTTTGCGCTTGCTCAATAGTTTTACGAATCTCGTCGCGCATTTCATTTGGCGGAGTGTAAGTTTTGCAATCAAAAGTCGTAAATTACCGTCTTCGAAACGAGGTAAATACCCTAATAACGCATCCTAAGGAGCTTTTCCAGTAGCGCTACATATAGTACAATTCAGATCTCGCTCTAGTTGCATTAATAGCACTAATTTTCATAGCCGGAAGTAATGTTTGATTTAGTCTCTAAACTAAGCTATTTGCTTGCGGATGTCGACTGGAATTTAAATTGTGCTTGATGCTGTGCTTTAAGCAAAATTCCTGAAACACGTGCAACATAAAGCGAGTGCCTCTATCAGATACAATACGCCCGGGAGCACCATACTTTCCGACAAAATCTTCCAGCTTTCTGACTGTCGTTTTCGAAATTACATTTTTAACTGGTACTATATACATGTGCACGAAACGAGTTAAGTTATCAATTAATGCTAATACATATACATTCATTCAGGGTGTTGTTGGAAACGGTCCTATATGATCAATATGAACGACATCGAAAGGTTTGAGACCTGGTGGTATGGGATGAAGCTCTCCATCAGCAGGGCCATACTTTCTTTTCGTCAAAATACACTCTAAACAATTTTTGATATGTATTCTCACGTACCGTCTTAAACCCGGAAAATAATAATATTCCTCCATTCTTCTCGCTGTCTTATCAACCCCAAAATGACTACACAAATTATGATATTTAATAACTAAAGACTTACGCATTACATTAGGCACAACGTATAGTTCTCGCTCTACATTATTTCGAATAACCTTTTTGAATAGAATACCATCAGCATTACAAAATTCTGTACTTTCTGCTTTTCAACATTATCTCGCTCACAATCATCTTTTCTTAAAATCTGTATAACTTCCGTAATAGACGGGTCCGACCTTTGAAACATCAAAACCTCGTTGACTACAGTTTCTTCTAATCCGAGAAATCGTATTAAGTCGTGTCAATTCTTTGGCGTCGGAAAATTTTCGATTGCCAATATTTTTCTATTACCGGGTCGAATGGTTCCTTCCTCTAAAGTCCTAAAACATATCCTAGATATTCTATCACCCGCAAACCGAATTGACAGCTTCAGCGTGAGTCGAGCGTCTTTCAGAGATATTAAAATCAGAGAGCAGCAGCAAAACGGGCCCAGCACGTCGCCGCACCTGTGGCGCATGCAGCATTCCACGTCAGCTCGCTCACCGCGAGGACGGCCCGCAAGGTTTTTCATCAGAGCTCGGCGAGGACAACAAGATTCCGCTCAACACCAACTCGAGCGCACCCACCAGCGGCGGCCAGGAGTCGGCGAACGCACTCGCCAACGAAGGCGTGCACAGCAAAGCACCGACAGAGATCTCGGCAGCGACGGGCCATCGGAAGCACCAGCCTTTTAAGTGCTTTTCAACCGTTATTTCCACCATTTTGTCTTCCAATTACGTATGTGTACAAGTCTATTTATAGTAACTAGGATAACAGTCCCTATTTGTGTGGCTTTTTCGACATAATTGACATAACAAAAATTATGACTTTAGAAATTATGAAAAATTATTGGAAGCACTAAAATTAAGATGTTTTATACTGTCAATAACATGATTTACTGCAAAATTTTTAATAATTGTTATTTAAAAAGGCATACTAATGGGGTCTTTTACCCTATATGTTGACTACGTCCATAACGTGGGAGAAAACAAATTTGTAATTTTATTTTATTCTTGTTCTTTCTCCAACCAAAAAAATAACAGGAGATCTAATATACATAGTTGAATAGGTATTTACAGCTCCCACGTAAATTTTCAATGATAAAAACGAGATTTTTGAAAAACTGCCTTTTTTTAAAACATGCATTTTTTACTAAAAAAGACATAACTTATGTTTTTTTTATAACATAAAGGATATGCAAGAGGGCACAGAACTGACTAGAAGAGTGACCTACTAGCAGCTTAAGGATTTTGTGTAGGTAGTAGGGAGTGCTTCTAGAGTCAAAAAATTTTTTACGCATTCAATACCTTAAAAACTTGTGAAATGACAGAAGTTTGAATATAACATTAACCAAATAATTACTAAGTAAAACTCTTACAAAATTTCCACCATTCATGAACTCATGCAATTTCGATGTAATTGAAAAATAAAAAAACACATATACAATTATTTTTTGAGAAGAATAACATACTAAAATTTCAAAGGAATCGGTGACTTAGACATATTCAAACTGCTTGATTTGAAATGGATTCGGTCCTTAAATTGATAAGTGAGGTGGTTACTTAAGAGATATCCTCTGGATGGTATTTTATTTTATTGGTCATGCGATAATCGCGCAACTGATCACACTGATAAAGTCATACTTATTTAAATAATAACACAAGATTATGCCTATTTCCATCTTTGAGTTTAGCGACAATACTATTACGAATGCTGTTTAAGGAATTGAATTGTTAGATTGTAACCAAATTGAATGGTAATAATAGGTTCTACAGTAATAAACATGGCTCTATGATTTTTGACCTTGCATGAACAGTTATTGACTTAAAATTTAATTGATGCTATTTCACTAGCTATATTCATATTGGCAGCCTAGTGCTTTTATATCATAAGTTCTAAAAGTTGAGCTTGTACTGAATATTCTAATGATTGTTTGAAAAAAATCAATATGATTAGAAGTATTATGATAGGTCTAGCTTGTGTTATTAAAATATTGACTATTTTCTAAATTCTTTTAAAAATTGACAGGGCATATCATAAAAATGATTTGCATATCATAGATTTCACATGTTGCTTGCTGTGTACATTCTTTACGATATAGTCCTTGGCAGTTTGTAAATGTGATAATAGATAGATATTCCTTCTCATTTTGCATAAGTGCATATGTTGATTTTAAGGAAAAAACTATGAAGTTTGAGTACTTGAAAATATATAAGATTAATGTGAAGTGTTAGAATAAAGTGTTAGCAAATTTATTAGTGATAAACTATAAAATAGAATTTTGCAATAAATAAAATTTTTTTTTGCAATAATTTGCCTTTAAGTTTGTTAAATGTTCAAATCGCAGACCAGCTTGAAACAAATCTATATATTTTATTTAGATGTCATAAATATTAGAATACACATATATTTTTTAAATTTATATACATTTTTGTAAAACTTGTAAAAGTTGGAAAAGTTTTATTGAACATAAATTTAAGAAACTATAACAAGATGTATATAAATATAAAAAATTTTTTAATGTATAAAAATGTACATAAGTATAACAAAATTTTTCAATTATAATATTTAACTATACATCTTCTTAAATTTATATTGACATTTGAATCTATGAATTCGACCGAAATTCATTTATCTTAAATGTCTGTTCTTTTACATTAATTTAATTTTTTTTTATTTTCAAATATTATTCATGTAAAAGTAGCAAAAAAATAATTGTTTAAAATGTTAAAAGAATAATAGATATTCTGTACTCATTTATACACACACAGAATACATATAATTTTCCTCGCAATATTCCTTATACACTATTTGTTTTAAGCTAAATATTTTAAAATATTCTATTCGTGAAACCGTAACAAGGAGTGTGAAACCACTTCAACAATAATAAGATAAATATATCAGACATAATAAAATAGCATGTACAACATTTTTTTTACTCAAATATATAATTAATTCACTAACATTTCTAGAAGTACTATCATTGTAATTCTTTTTCAATAAATATAAATATTCAATAAATATAAATATTTTCTCTTAATAGGCTTATTACACGCAATAAAGAACAGTTACAGTCATTCCACATTGCGTGCGATGTGCCGTGTGCGGTGTGATGTGTGCCGTCTCTAAAAGAAAAGATTGTTCGATATCTACAAAATTTATTAACACAGGGTAAAGTGGAATAGACCTTTTCCTTGCCAAA
>JAYJLV010070951.1:0-15708 GCA_036873485.1 Torymus texanus
GGACTGATATTATAAATCATCAGATGCATTTAAAAATACTTTATATGGTTATATTTTTAGTAATAATTAAATAAAATTAAATTGTGTTCCACAATATTTGTTTACACTTTTTACACCTACAAATTTGTCACTTGTGGAAGTATAGAGGCGCTTAGTAAAATTTAAAAGAGAGACTATATTTTCTTTTACGATTTAGGATTTGGTTATTTGAAGGGCGAACCTGACTGAACCTGAGAACGGGGTTAAAATTAATCGTTACTCTTTAAACGCCTATGCTCCAGGGATCGTGACCCATTTCCCTTCCATGCAAGGAGCGAGCCACTGTGTTAATTGTCTTTAAGAGACAAATAAGGCCATTTTCTATTGGTCTATCAAATAACCAAACTAAGCTCCTCTATCCTTCCAACCCATAGCTCAGCCCCGGTTTAATTGCTAACGTAGCTGTTACATCCTGCAGTGTCTGTTAAGTTTTAGGGAAAATGTGAAAATAATATTTCAATTTTGAAGATAATACGACCTTCTCTCAGGTCAGAATTTTACTCTAACCGTCGAGACAAGATTTTTTTATTTGTACTTCGGCTTAGAAGGGTCCGGACACTCTAAAGTTTGCGATAACCAGATGTAGTAAAAGCGACGCTACCCAGGGTAATTTGTGTTGGGAAACCCACGGTTTGATAGCGAATGTCTACTTTAATTTTTTTTTCTCATTTTTCCTTCTCAGAAAAATTTTCTCATTTTATCTAGGATATACGCGCTCCGACTAATTTATGTTCTACCAAACCTCTGTTTTCTACCAAAGATATAGTATACTAGCTAGATACAACGCGCTTCGCGCGTATTGGTTTTCTTCATTTTATTTATTTATTTATTTTGTTCTGACGTTATGAGCACACGATTAAGTTAGTTTCAATCTAATAGTTTCTATCAATCAGTTTAAATTAAACGATAATAATATAAATTTGATAAATATGACAACGACATTTTTCTTATACTATTTTAATTATTTTAAATACTTGTAAACTCGAGAATTCAATCTTGAAAATTCAAACATATTATATTTTCCCGCCTATTATGTATAGACCAATCAAAACTGTCTTATTGTGATGACAGATTTCATCCATCGCTTTTTTAAGAGAAGAAGATAGGATTACTTACTAAAATTGAATTAGTAAAAAACCCACTAAACGATAGTTAAAATTGCTCTATACTGAACATTTCCACATATTTCCACTAAGAATAAGTAAATATATTCACTAATGTTTCGGTAGAGCAATTTGAACACATACTTATAGTGGTTTTTTCTCTATTACAACTTTAGAGAATATATTTGCTGTGTGTTGTCAGATTTGGTGAGGAATACAATTACAAATTGTACGTCTTGGTGTGGAAGTGCATAATTTACCTGGACATTGTTACTTAATTACCTGCATGTTCAAGATTGTCCTGTTATGACTGCATAGATACATTTATACTGTTTCAAACACAGAATTCATTATTTTATAAAAAATGAGGAGGAAACGGGTTTGGAATCTTAATACAGAGGAGATTGCAAATAGCTATGATTCTGAATTTACATTTGACAAGGTGCCCATAAGAAAGCTTCTAATTGCAAATATACCAGAAAATGTAAGTCATATTTGTACAATGTTAAATAATAATACATTCATAATAAGAATTATAATTTTCGTATCTCTAACTTATAATTTTCTTATTTAAAATAGACAACGCATAAGGAATTAAAAAAAAAATTTGTACTTTATGGGAAAGTCGAGGATTGCATTTTGAAAAAAAGAAAAAAAAATGCAAAAATGTATGCTTTTGTCACGTACAGCTCGATCGAAGACTCTAAAAAGTAAGACTTAAAAACTGCAATAAAAACTTTCAAAAAAATTTATATTTCACTTTAATATAATCATCATAAATATGCGTTAATAAAGAGCGCGTCTTGCCGGAGAATCTAGACAGATATCTATCTACGGCCAATATTTAAGAGTATTACCTGCTAATTCGTGGAATCAACCGGACAGTATTAGAAATCTAAGAGAAATTGATGAAAGTCCCAAAAAACTTTGCGATAACGATGAATTAGAGACAATGTTTGACAATAAATGTACAATAGATGACGAGAATGCGGCGATTCACAAACTAAACGATGACTGCCTCTTCTACATTTTTAAGCATCTTACAATCTACGAGAGAATAACAATAGAAAGAGGTATCGACTGAATTGAACTACTAATACCGATTCACCATATAAATATTTTTCATTTTTTCAAAGACTATTTTTACAGTTTGTAAGCGTTGGCGAGCTGTTAGTATGGAGTTATGGCGATCATTTAAAATCTTAGACTTTTCAAATTCCAAATTTTCCAAATTGAAATCTCCTTTCCTTTATCATATTTTACGACGTTCAGGAGAATACATTACAAATATCAATTTTTCTGCTATAGATAATTACGAGTTCGGTAATAGTACTATGAGTATGATTGCAAAATTGTGTCCAAATGTTGAATCAATCAACTATGGTAATAGTGCAGTATACCCGCAGACAATAAAAGCGTTAGCGAAAAATTGTACTAATATCAAGATTTTACGCACACGAAGATTAAGACAGCATCAGTTCCTGACACTAAGAGACTCACTGTCGAGTGTTTTAATAAAAAATAAAAGTCTCCAATGTCTTGATATAGATTGTTCTAGTTTTGTAAAATCACTAATTAAATGTTTATACAGTTTACCTTATCAGTCTATGAACGAAATTACTTTAAGAGATGTATCACTTAATAATTTTCTTGATCTTAATAAGGTAAATATCTGTGTTCATTAGTATTATATAATTCAGCTATCATATTTATATATTTACTATTGGATGACAGATTATCCAGAAGATTCCATCTTTGAGTATATTGAAATTAAGCTTCGCATATCAGTATCCTTCAAGAGAGCAATGTATTTTACCATTCAAGAGCAGTATTGAAAAGCACGCCAAATCATTAGCAGTCTTAGAAATTTCTGGTCTAAAATGTTGTATAAACGTAATTCCTATAGCAGAACTAAAAAATCTGAAAGAGTTAAATGTAAGCAGGAGCGATTTTGTTGATAACAAATTCTTGAAAGCATTGAGCTCGTCTTGCAAGCTTTTGACAAATTTAAATATAAGCGGTTAGAAATCATTCTATAAATCATTATTATTATATTTCATATCTATATTCATCTGTAATAATTTAATTCATTCCTTGCAGAAGACAATTACGTTACAAATTCAGGTCTTTCAAATGTAGTTTCATTACCCAAATTATTACACTTGGATGTGAGTAGATTGGACAACATAACGGACGAAGTACTCGGCGATATGTCTATTTTAAAAACCTTAAACTGCGCAGATTGCATGAACGTAGGTAATGCTGGTCTCATAAATTTAATAGCAATAGGGAGCGATCTTGAATTTCTGGACATTACTGGATGTAAGCTTGTATCTGATAAACTCATCGAAGATGCTGCGGAATTAACAAAGCATAGAATAAATGGTAAAATACTTGTAATGAAACTATTTCACACAAATATCAACGTAAATAGGGCACTAGATTTTGCAATGACGTCACCATTTTTAAGTATCGATATTAGATCGGACTATCTATTTTTGTAGATGTAATTTGTTCTTTTTCATATTCTCACTCATCTACTTACGTCTAATAACATCCAAATACTAATTTAATATATATCTTGCACGGATACGACGAAGCGAGGGGAAAACATCGCTGATTATAGAAAAAACTTCCTCAGTTCCTGCGAGCTCACGTATATTCATATATTTAATATGTTTATATAAATAAACGATTTTTATTATATTAAACCAAAATGTAAGTTGATAGAACCTCTGTGTAACAATCAAATAAATTTATATTTAAAAGACATTTTAAATTTAATTTTAATAAATTTTACCGTATATCTACATTAATATTAATTGTTTCATACATAATTAACATTGAATTCCAATTTCATATAATTATAAATTGTTATGTAGACTTTAATTATTTGAAAAACTTTATTCATAAACTTTTATAAGAAATTTAGGAGTAATTTCTTTTTAGCTATAATTACCTCTTGGTATTGCCGATAAAGACCATATTTGGCATGCATATTGATAATGTTCATACTATATGCAATATATGGCATCTAATAAAGCGCTAGATTTAGTACCGAACGTAATCTTATTTATAACTAAGCTATAAATCTAGCTAATATAATATATTGTAGCGCGATAAAAAAAACAAACAAGTAAATTATTCAGATCAGCTGTTTTCGATCTCTATATAGAACTGCGTTCTACGGGAGTAAAACTATAATCTATGACTATTCCGCGGGTACATTCTGAACTATATATACCTTTATAACAAATGTCGAGTTTACGGTCGAACCCGATTTTTTCGAATCTCGGAAACATGCAAAACTCGCGCTAGTAATAAATAAGTTTGATAGATTAACTTGTATAGTCGCGAGGCGTGTCAACTTAAAATAATCGCCGTGTCGGACCGACGATCTCACGAAAGCGGCGGTATCTGCAAGTAAATTGGAATAAGCTTACGGAATAAAAGATACATTTAGTTGAAGATAAGATATAGATCAATAATACAGTTTATTCTTATAAAAGCTGACGATACAAAAATTATCTCGGTGCATTGCGCGCAGACAAGACACGACGCTCGGACGCGTCAATAAACCGGATAATCAGCTCGGTATACTGGAGCACGGCTCGCAATTACCTGGTTCTTTGGAAAATCAGTTAGCAATTTTGAGTCTTGCACAGAACTGATCTGTAACTAGCAGTGATCGATCGAGGATCAGATCCCCGTAATTTTGACTCTTCGTTCGAATCGCCAACGAACGCACAACGAGATTAGATGATGTGTTTTATAGGACAACTCTATGACCTATAGCCTAATCGGTTTGGATCAAATATGTATATATGTAGAAATTTCTTTGCATGGGGATGTTTTGGATGTAAACCTTTTAGGAGCTGATGACACTCGCCGGACTTAATTATTCATTTTTTCATACAAGGTAATAAAATGTTGAAAACCAGAAATATTCTTCCGTTTAAGATAAAGAAATAAATAATTCATGTACGTGTAATAATCAACAACATTGTTCGATTAAAATACATTTGATTATATCATAGCATTTAAATAGAGATACTTCGCAAATTTTCAGAGCATGCGTTAAATTTCAAAATACACATCTGCAAACATAAAAGGCTCAGAACAGAATGCAGGTTTTCGAGAGGCTAGAATGATTGCGTGTACTGCGCCTATGTATCGTGCCAACCAGGTATCCAAGGGTGCAATGTTGGTGAACTTCCTCCCACTTTGAGAGACGATCCAAAATATGTTAGAGATTCTCCAATCCAAGGCTTACTTACTATTATGTCACGATGATCCTGCAGTAGCTGGAGCATTTGGAGACGCATTAATTCAACGCCGAAGATGAGATGTGAGTATATAACCGATTTCGATATATCAGTTGTACCTGCACTAGGATGAGTTTGGGTTATAATGTCGGTGAATTATGTGAAAATAAAATTTTGTTTGCGATTTATGTTTATTTATAGTCTTTAAGGTGTAGAATAATTTTACATGTAAAAAAGAGTATATCGAAAAGTGTTAGTGAAGTTATTGTAAGACTAAATCTCTGTTGTAGGAAGAGCTTAATTATACTGCAGGGAAAAAAAATTTGTAATTCAATATTTTCTGGAAACAAAAATATCAACGATTTGAATTTTTCGAGGTGTTAGAATGTAACATAGTAACTAAAGTGGATACTACAGTTTCGAAGCTATATAAAAAACAAATACTTAAAATTATGTAAAATCAAAAGTGACTACTAGAAGTTTTACAATACTGTACAGTTTCTAAAAATTTAAATTCAAAGTCTATTTGTTTTTGCATAAACTTTGAACAAAATTCTGTGGTGTCATAGAAACTGCAGTCGGTAACAAGTGGAACACCCCGCAGTATATGATGTGCTATATTTTTATTATCAAACTGTAAAGTATTTTTTTTTTTATATAAGTATTTGTAATAGTAATTTCTCTTTCGATAATAATTTATTTTGAATCTGTCATAAATAAATATTTTCAGAAGCGCCGATTTATGTAGCCATGTCAGAAAATCTATATAGAAAATCCATATACATTCGCAAACTATTAAAAAAGAATTAAAAATAAATTTGGAGGGGGTATCTCTGCATTAAATTTTTTCTCATTCTATATAGATCATTCAGTAGATTAAGAAAATATGAACAAACGAAAATATTTTCATCACGTTGTTTTGAATCTCAGATCGATTTTTTTTATAGAAATTTAATCTAGAAAGTGGACATAAAAATCAAAGAAAAGACAAATAGTTTTAATTTAAGCTAAGAATTGCCGAAATTGAATGATTTCTTGTAAAGCTACGTGCATTTGAAAAGCAGGGAAAAATCCTAGATATTTGCACGTGTTGATTTTTCATAGGATTAATTCGTTATAATTTGTTTCCTACTATTGTTTAAGATTCAATTATTTATTTATTTTATTATAATTGTATGCTTGCTATATTATTTTTTACATCTATTAAATTATATACTTATAAAATTTATATTTTTATAATGATTAATTAATTAATTGGTAAATTGTAGACAATTATTTATTGATTATACAAGAACGTGTTTTTATATTTTTTTTCCACGTCAATGCAAGTAGCAGGTATAATTATATCATATAATTCATCCGACAAATACATCTAAAAATAGTTTAGAGGCAGTGTGCGTATTATAATTACGAAATATCAATCATATTAATTCATCAACCGAACGACCTGTATGTACAGCTACGAATACTAATTTACTACGAAAAAAGTTTCGCATCATCTTAACGTCATGCAGCCCGAATGAGTAATATGAATATAAATCGTGCGGCAATCGCGTAAGTTTGGTGAAGCTATAGCTATAAATATTCTTCTTGTCGATAGACTTTCCTCGTTGAGGATGAACTTGAAATGAATGATGAAATAGCAAACTTTTTCAGTATTACTTAAAAACTTAAAGAAAATTCTTCACCAATTTCGTACATATATAATGAATGGTATTAAAGTGATCGTGTTGCGTCTTTACCATTTTTATTTACTATAATACATAATTGCCACGAACTAACTCATGATTATTCTTGAATCTACATTCAATGCAATATTAAAAACTCGCAATGGTTAACACACGTACAGTTAACTTAAATTTTCCGATAAAAAATCAAACCCTATATCAATTACTCGAAAAAAAAAACCCACGCATCACCGAAAACTCCCAACTGTTATTGTCAGAATAAGGCAACTCCGGCGACCGCAATTTCCCTCCGGCAACTCCTCACAAACTTATACTTACATACATCTTACGTCAATTCAAGCCAACACCACACATGCATGCAGCAGCAGTTCACTGCCGCCCCCGCAGGAATCTTCCTTATCGGTCGTCCGCTCTTCTCTCTATCTCTCTCTCTCTCTCTCTCTCTCTCTCCGTCGCGGTCGCCGCCTGCGTGTCAAACACACGGATCGCGGCATCAGTGCGTCCGTCGTCGTCGCCGTCGTCGCTGCAACAGCGACAATAGTAGCGTTATCAGAAGTGATCCTCTCATGCGGCCGTCGTCGTAGAGCTAAGTCTACCTGGAGAGCGAGTAAGGTAGTTAGCTATACAGCTAGCACGACAGCCAGGAAGTAAGAATATATAAATCAAGGGTGGCTTGTAATACTGGATTTTATATATATATAAGTACTTGTGTAGCGGATTTATAAGTATAGCGATGACGGCATCGTAAGCATCGGAGGGGTTCTTTCAGTCGGAAAGGGGGAATGTACTTGCTTACTTACTTCACGTGCGAGTATATATACTATATAGTCAGTGTGTATAATAGGTGTGTGTGTGTGTGTGTGGGTGTGCGTATATGAGTGCTGTAGGTGTGTCTCGTCTCGCGGCCGCGCCTCTTCGTCGGCCGCTTCGGATTTTTTTTCCTGCACGCGCGTGAGAAGGAAGGAAAAGAGGAGCGAGTGCGAAGGTCAGAAGACGGGATCTTTCATTTCGGAGAAGAAAGAGAGCGGAGTGTGTATAGGAGGAGGTCTTGGTGATACGAGAACAAGTGCTATATACTGCTGTGGTGATTGATAGTGTTTGGTGAGAGAAAGAAACTGAGTTGGGTTGGTTTGAGTGATAAAAAGTGGCTGGGAGGTGAATGATTTTTGGGTAAGATTTAGGTGTTTATGCGCTAGTGGGGTGGTTGGAATGGAGCGAATCAAAGTTGAGAATTTTTGCTTTTAAATAATATTTAGAAAAAGGGAGTTTGGATATATGTTATGGTTAATAATTTAGTAATATCCTTAATGGAATAGGAAGTCATCATTTTTTAAGTGATAGTGGTTTTAGGTTATCTTCTCTTGAATATAAATTATAAAAAAACTAATATACAGTGTAGATGGATGTACCATAAAATTACTTCAGATGAGGATGTTCATAAATCTAGGATACTGATTATTGCTAGGTGTTCCAGTTGTGGGTTATTTTTCGTCTTCGAAGCATTTGAAACCGGTTTGCTAAAAGCTCTGTATTAACATATCTCATATTTATTTGGAACGCTTGCTGTCTCGAGTTACTTGTTGCTCTTGTTAGGAATTTCTTTGAAATTTTTTTTATACAAGGGTGAAGATATTCTTAAGTGGTTCATCTTTTCCTTGCACAGATGCCACAAGTGTGTGACTCAAAAGCATTGGCTGGAATTCACTAAGGATTCTGAGTCAGTGTATTAATTTAAGATCACTTTGTATTTCTTTGAAAAGTTATTATTATGTTGTACAGTCTTATTGGTTCATATAAATTTGTTTTACAAGAATGTCTGCTTGAATATACTGCAATAAAAGCAAATAATACAAGTTTTAATATGAAATTGTAAATATCCATTTTGTAAATACGTTTATTTTTTTTATAATATTTTTAGAATGATAGATTTTATATGAAGCCTTAGCTTAAAAAAGGATAATAATTTGTTTAAATTTTATTAATTTTATGCCTAACAGAATTCTATTGATGAAAATTTCAAAAATATTAATGTGAATATAAAATAATGTAACTAATAATATATATTAATGTTACATTAATATATATTAATGTAACTAAATCCAAAAATAAATTTTATCATATTTGAGTTTAGAATAATGTAATAGCAAATACAATAATTAAAAAAAAATATTACTGTGTAAAACATGATTTCATCTACTTTAACACCTTTGCTGATTCACATGTTTGTTTACTTAGTGATACATTGGGAAAAAGTACAGATAAAATTAGATAAAATATGATTTGAATTCTTATGCATATTCTATATATTTTACACATTATTTCTCTTGTAATTGTTATTTCTTATGCAAATTATTACAAGAGAATTTAAACGTTACAGTAATGAGATTGTTCATGACATGTGCAATGATAAGCATTTCCTCAAATAGATTATCTTAAAATTTCCATGTACACATTGTTATTAATTGTCATGGTTCTTTGCACTACATATATTTCTTATCTTATAAATTGCATATTTTAATGATAAATATGCCAAAAAAATTAATGATTTAAATATCATTATTTAATAGTAATAAAAAATATAAAATACTTTTTAATTTCTTAAAGTATTATCTTTGTCAATAAGATGAATGATATTTATAATTATAATCTGATTAGAATTTTCAAAATTAATCTTTCTATCATTTTGTCTGTAAACTTATATTCAGAGATGAACAACATGAGATTTAGCTCAAGTAATAAAAGGTAATACATTCTTTTGACTAGCTTAATTTACTATTTTGTCAATATCACATTTGGTCAATCAGCTTCATGAACATTAGCTCAACGAATAAGAGTTACATTTAGCTATCACATTATAAGCCTTTGAATTATACTTATTTAGAGGTCACTGTATATTGATTAATAAGTCTATAATTTTATTTTTATTAACTGCTGTAGAATTTTTATCAAAATTGCCTTTAGTTAATGTTAATCATCTATTTATGCTATTGAAAGTAGACACTTTTTAACATTTTTTTCTATAAATTAGTATTTTATTATGATATTATTTTCTTCTATATATTATTAGTTGAAACTAAGTAAAGTATATTATTAATTTTTATGATTTCTGTAATTAAGATAAATTATGTTATATCAATGCACAATTATATATTTTATTTTAAAAATAGATTGGATTATAGCAAATATTTAAAATTTTTCAGCAGTTTTCATTTTTTTTTATTTATTTTAAAATCCATCATTTTGCTACTGCAATAAGTATCTATACTTTATAGGCATGATTGGCATCTTGAGGTGGAGTGTTACATTATTATTGATAACATGGATATCTACAAGCAGTGCAGCAAAATCCTCTGTGGATGGCAAACCAAGTGGCTCAAATGCTTGTATCAGCAAGCAGACGTGCCATGAATGTATCCAAACACCAACTTGCGCTTGGTGTTCAAAGCCTGTAAGTCATATAATTGTTTAAGACATTTATCATAATAAAAAATGTAAGAAATTAATTTGATGAAATACTAATAATATCAAATTATTTTATACAGGGTTTTAATGATAAACGGTGCTTCCTTCCAAGTGTAAACACCAAGATTTCTGCAGAATGTCCTGAAACCTACACATTCAACCCAGATAACGAATACATTAAAATAAGATATAAAGAATTGACAAAAGGAAGTTACAATGCTGTCAAAGGGCTTGAAGGAGAAGGTGCAGCTGGATCAGCTGGTCAAGAATCATCAAGTGGAAAAGTTCAATCAGAATCAGAAACTAGTAAAACTCAGATGTCTAGTAGCGACAGTAGCAGCAGTAAACAAGAAGCGGTGCAACTCTATCCACAAGAAGTTAGCTTAAAACTCAGGATAAGTAAGGAAATTTAAATATTAATCTGGAACTTTAACTAAAATATTAATTAATACATAAATAAATATTTTAAATAAAAATACTACTATTAGTAATAATAAAACGAATAATATATTTTTCAATCTATTTCAGATGAAGTTCAAAAAATAAAAATTGAATATGTACAAGCTGAAGATTATCCTGTAGACTTATATTATCTTATGGACTTAAGTAACTCCATGAAAGATGATAAGCAGAAGTTATCAGACTTGGGTCAACTTCTTGTTGAGAGTATGAGTAATATTACAAGCAACTTCCGTTTAGGCTTTGGTAGCTTTGTTGATAAAGTTGTCATGCCTTATGTTAGCATGGTACCTAAAGCGTGAGTTAAACTATATCTTTATTTTTCCAATAAGTCTTCACACTTTCCCCGGACAAATTGCTAAATTAAGTATTTCATACATTTCAGGCTTAAAGAACCCTGTGACGGCTGTGCTGCTCCTTACGGATATCGCAATCACATGCCGCTGTCGCAAAACACACGTCGATTTGCTGTAAGTACTCTACTCGTCTAATTGGATTTCCTTTCGCACGTATGCATCTCTTTATTTTATCCAACTCCTACCTGCAGAATGAAGTACGAGACGCACCGGTCTCTGGTAATTTGGATGCCCCAGAGGGCGGCTTCGACGCAATAATGCAGGCGATTGTCTGTCGCGATGAGATTGGCTGGCGTGAGAAAGCTCGTAAGCTGCTGCTCTTCTCTACGGACGCAAGCTTCCATTATGCAGGTGACGGTAAACTCGGCGGTATCGTCAAACCCAACGACGGCTGCTGCCACATGGAGCATGGCATGTATACGCATTCGACTCTCCAGGATTACCCTAGCATTTCGCAAATAAATCTTAAGGTTAGTTAGACTTGATTATTGTTCGTTTAGTATAGAATTCTTCGTTAAGAAGATTATTAGATTTTTATTGAAGAAAATATAACTAAATCGTTTTTATAAATATAAAAAGCTGATTTTTGTATGTACCTATTGATATTAACATATTAAGACAGTATTTTTTTTAAATATAGATATAATCATTATCTTTATTTTATATTAATAAGGATTGATGCCAGTTTAATAATAAATGTGTTTAAAAATTGCCAATCTTATTAATTAACTTTACCGCATCACTACCGCAAATGTATATTTCAGGTCAAGGAAAACTCCATCAACGTTATCTGGGCCGTCACCGAGGAGCAGATAAGAATTTATTCCAACCTGACTAAACACATTGAAGGATCTTACGCGGCTAAATTGAGCGATGACTCGAGCAACATCGTCGACTTGGTCCGCGAACAGTATAACGCTATCTCGAGCTCTATCGAGATGAAAGACACGGCGAGTAACTACGTCAATCTCAGATATTATTCGAACTGTCTTGATGGTGGACCCCTGGCGGAGACTAACAAGTGTGACGGCCTCAAGGTCGGCAAAAAAGTCGAGTTCACCGTTGAGGTGGAGATACCTGCGTGTCCGGAGAACCGCTCCGAATGGAACCAAAAGTTCTTGATCTATCCAGTAAGTTTTTATCACAAATCAATATTACTGACGCCGAGGAATTATTTATAGAAACTTATCCTAACCACGTTTATAAAACATTTTAGGTCGGTATTAACGAGTCGCTGACAGTGAATCTAGAGATGCTTTGTGACTGTGAGTGTGAACGAGGCGACGCACTAAATACAGGTTTCGAGGCAGCCTCGGAGAAGTGCGAATCTCATGGCGATCTCAGCTGCGGTATCTGCTCCTGTTACGACGGCTACTTCGGCAAGAACTGCGAATGCGGTGCCAATGATCGCGGTCAGGGTAACGTCAACGAATTTGCCTGCCGTAGGGACAATAGCTCCAACGTCGACTGTAGCGGTCGGGGTACCTGTGAGTGCAACGTGTGTAATTGTAACCCGAGAGATGATCCCAGCGAGGTAAGAGAAAAGGATGTTGTTTTTTTTATCACGATTATTGTTGGATGGTTTTATTTGAGATAAGATTCGTTATTTGTTTTATAGACGATCTGGGGACAATACTGCGAGTGCGATAATTTTTCATGTGATAGACGGAACAAGGAACTGTGCTCGGGTAAGGGTCACGGAAAGTGCGTGTGCGGCTCCTGTGAATGTAATCCCGGATGGTCTGGCAAGGCCTGCGAGTGCAGCACGAATAAGGATACATGTATGCTGTATGGGCAGGAGTGCTCCGGACACGTAAGTTACGAATAACATATTCGAAAAAGTAGATATTTAACAAAACGATATGGGTGTTGTAATTCACGCCTATATGTATACATTTTATAGGGAACGTGCGAGTGCGGCAAGTGCAAGTGCAACGTTGAGGGTGACAACCGCTACACCGGTCAGTTCTGCCACATTTGTCGCAGCTGTCCGAATCGCTGCGAAGAACTAAAACCTTGCGTCCTCTGCGATGCGTTCAAAATCGGTAATTTGACGGAAACCGAGTGCAATAGAACCTGCACGGACGATTGGGAGTTTGAGCTCGTAGAGACGCTCGAGGTGGACGTGGACAAGGACGAGATCGGCTGCCATGGCTACGACGAGCAGGACTGCAAGTACTACTTCGCCTACTTCCATAATATCACCACGAACAATCTCTTCGTCCGTGTACAGAAGCAGCGCGAATGTCCACCGCAGGTTTATGTTTTGGGCATTGTGCTCGGAGTGATAGCCGCGGTCGTGCTGATTGGATTGGCACTGCTGCTGCTCTGGAAGCTACTCACGACGATTCACGATAGAAGGGAGTTCGCTAAGTTTGAGAAGGAGAGGCAGATGGCTAAATGGGATGCTGTAAGTGATTTTGGTTTTATTACACTATGAAATATCAGGATTTTTTGTTTTATTTGAACAGTAGAAAAGCAATTTCGACTACTTTATTAGATAGTATATGTTTTTTGGTAGTCCATTAATGTTGCCATTAATGTACTAAAAAATAAGAGAAATTAATTGTAATGTATTAATTTATAATGTACGCGATGCAGCAATGTTTGATAATAAGAAAATTAATTTAAAAACGTGTTTAAGGATTATTAGATGTAGAACATTACTAATTAACTATACAAATTTTTTTGTTTGTTTCAGAGTGAAAATCCAATATACAAGCAGGCGACTTCGACATTTAAGAATCCAACTTATACAGCAAGTAACCTTAAGTAATAGAACAAGAAACAAAGATACAAAATTTTATTGTTAAACACTTAGAAAATTTTAATACGATTTCAAACTCGTAATTGGGCAGCTATTCAAAAGTTAGCCAAATTGTAATTAATACATTCTGAGTGTATTACATTCATGTACTGCCATAATACTTAAACAAATTTTTAAGTAATTCCATTTTAATTATATACTCGATATTCCAGATCTAATTTTAATTTGGCTAATTTTTAAATAGATCGTATATACGAAGTACTGTTTTTAAAAAGCGCTGCGTGGCGCAAAATTTCGAATTCGAGTGCATCACCTTATTCAGATAGGTGAATTAGGTCTTTACGTACTTTCTCCTTTAGTACGTACTACTAAGTCTATCTATTAATTTTTAGGAATCTTTTCTATAATCTTTTTCTACGATCTGAATAAACTTAACCAATGTACCCTATGATTTCCAATCTCAATAATTATAATATAAGTTTTATACTTCTAGTTCGTTCAAAAGAAAAGTTATATAAAATGTCATGTAAATACCTAATTGCTCGGATTTGTTCAAGTGCCTATATATTGATGTTAATCGAAGCGCTTTTATATTTTATTAAGGCACCGTGACACCCCAGTCACTACTTACTAATATAGTGTCAGCCATCGATAACAAAGCTCTTCCGAATCCGTTCTCTGTTTAAGAGATCGAACATAATGTATTATACTTTTTTTAATTACTAGGTTTTAGCATATATTTCTTTTTATTTTACTACGTACTTTTACAGACTATGAAGTTGAATGCATTTCTCATAAATCCGTTAAAGTTTTTAGGTAACTTCTTCCAAACCGAATTCCAATAGCTCTTTTAAGATCTCATTTTTAATAAAAAATAAAAATAAAATGCGATAGCCATTTTAAATGGCCTTTATTCTGTACTTGTTGCGTATTTTAGTAACGTAACGTTTAGAACCGTTTTTATGTCTTTTTAATTAATAACAATCATTATGTATATTTCATAAAAAATGTACATTGCTCATTTTTTCCATTGCTTTCATTATAGTTACGCCGTGAAAAAAAAACGATTTTAAAATTATGAACTTGATTTTATTTATCGTTTTCTATTTTATATAACTATATGTAGACTATAATATATCGTAATGTATCATTATATTGAGGAATTGTACTTCTTTATGAGTATGAGTGAGAATGTCTTTATACACGATACGTTTGAATGTTTATTAAGTTTATTATTATTATATAGACTGAATAATCATGAGTCAATCTCTGTGACAGCTAAAAAAAAAAATAAATCTGTATGATGAAAAATCTATATTGTATGACTCTTTTATTTTGACCTTTAGTAAATATCATTAAATATAAAAAAAAATTTTGTACAATAAAACAAAAATTGACGTATGCTCAGTCGGTAGAGTAGGGAAAGTAAATGAAAAGAAACAATTTAGTTTAAATAATAAAGTAATATATCGACGGTAGAGCGTGTAAAACAAAAAAAAAGAAATAAAATAAAATAATATAATCCGCGTAAAAAAATAAATGTGCGTGAGTCTCCCGTGTGGAGAGGCT
>JAYJLV010070962.1:0-14062 GCA_036873485.1 Torymus texanus
CTCTCTCTCCCTCTCTCTCTCTATCTCTCTCTCTCTCTCTCTCTCTCTCTCTCTCTCTCTCTCTCTCTCTCGCTCACTCTCATGGATTATTTTTGAAAGCACCTTTTGTGTTTGTTAAATATTTTCCTTGCAAACACTAATATTGTCGCGCCGTAATTGTCAAAGCACTATATATATTTAAGCTTAAAAGTAGGATTCTTTTATTCGCGAGGGAATTTTAGTGTTTTGTTTTCTATATTATGTACTTATATTGAGCTCGCGAGTATTTTAATTCCTATATACATATATTAGGATGCATGTGTGTGTATATATATATGTTTGATTCTCGCATTGAATTTCGTATGAGGCGAGTGTATATTTATGAATAAAGCTTCTAATCTCCGGTATTTAGCGAGGCTGTATGAATATTTTATCAGGCTTGTTAGCATTAATTGAAAGCAAACACAATGCTAAAACGTGTTTTAACAAGTCGGCTTTTATCGTTTCACGTATTTTCTTTTAAATATTGTAAGTGCGAGTAATAAAACAGGAAAATATGAATGGAAAACGCATGCGCTTGACTCATGCTATATTTTCACTGGTAAAATCTATATATATGCCAAATTATGATCATCAACATCAACCGTGTATTGATGTTTCTTGGGTAAATTCAAAGGAAAAGGAAATTATGAAAAAAAAGTTTTTGTATATATGTTTTTACAAAAAAAAATCAACAAACTTTTGTTCATTTGTTATTCCGCGTATACTTTCATTACAAATGTTACACGCGCTGCACAGTGCGTCGCAAAATACTCCACACAATCGGAAAACTTTCCAGCGAGGCTACGTATATACCCGTACACCTATTAGTATTTTCATTTAACCTGAAAAATAATATTGTTTTCAATGACAAAGAAATTCTCATTACCCCCGAATAAACTAATTCTATTAGATGCTTCATTTGAGCGTCGAGTGGACGCGACGAGCTTTTGTTACGCGCACCGACGTTCTCGAAATTTCGCAAATTCCAATAAAATATAAAAAAAAAATTAGAACGAATTCATACTGAATAAACAAGCATAATGAATAACCGTTAATATTTTTTTTTTCGTTCGCATTCTATTTAACGACGCAAAAAATTAAATGTATAAAAGAAAAAAAAAATGCGCACATATCTTTTCACACTCGACCGCATATCTATATGTGTCGTCCCGGTAATTACCCTACACACATACGCATACCAATCGACGTGATGTTCTTATCGCCTATATACGTAGCTTACAATATTCCGATCGTCCTGTACAAAAATCCATAAATAACCATTTATATATATATGTATATGTATACCCACGTTCACCCGGGCCGCTAATTTAATTGTCATTCCACACGAAGGGAAAGTGCATTCCACCGTAGCGAAAGTGCACCACCTCGCGGTACTTTCATGTACCTCCTGCACAAGCCATACTGCAAAACTCGAAAACGTATCTATAAAAAAAAAGAGAAGGCGTAAAGGGGAAGGAAGGAAGGAAAGAATTTGTGTGTGTGTGTGTATAAATATATATATATATATATACATACACACACCGATTGACTTTATACAATGCGCGTGCGCAATGCGTGTCGGCCGGAACTACTGTTTCCGCGAGCGCACAGGCTTTTTATATTTTGCGCGATCTTTCGGATAAAGCGAAGAGTTTGTTGCAGCGTATAGAAAGAGAGAGAGAGAGAGAGGGAGGGAGGGAAATTCAAATGAAATTGCCCATGAAAGATTCAAACATTGGCTGCTGTTGTAGCTGCGCTGCTCTCGAATTTGAACTTCGATTCCGTGCGCGCGTCCGAGTAGTATAACGAAGTCACGAGTTGTTTGCGTAACTAGGATTCTTTTAAGTATTGGCGCGCGCGCGCTCTCGCGTTCGCTTTTCTTTCGGAGAAGTTTTACGGGGGTATACCGAGAGGGGAATTGAGAATTTGGAATTGGCTGCAGAGTTCAAAGGCTCGCAAAGAAAAGAGAGAGAGAGAGAGAGAGAAGCGAGGTTTTATGGCCGACAGTCGTGAGTGTTTTGTTGCTGTTGCGTGTTTACTAGAAGTTGCTTATTATTTCGGGTAATGCCGCGTGGTTTGACAGAAAAAAAATGAAGATTTTTTTAGATTCTTGGAATGTTGTAGAATTTTTTGTGCATATTGAAGTTTACGTGGTTACAGTTATTTTGCAAAAGTTAAAAGTAAATTTTTCTCGTTTACAATGATCGATTAGTTTTACTGGTGTATTCTACAAAATGTTGCACTAAAATGTTATACATCAACATTTATCATTTATGGGTCGTCATATGCAAACATGGAAATAAAATAATTCAAGTTTTACTCCTTGATGCATATTAACCATGATAACCAGTATACCAGAAAACACGTTATATCGTCAAAATAAAATACATCGATGTTGAACTACATTTACAATTTTTCGATTTTCTCGTTCGACAACTATGCCTTAATTAATTCATATATGTATGTAAATACTGAAGCGTGCGGTGCTCAAATTAACAAAAATTCATTGATCTAATTTGTTTACATCCTCTGCTGTACCATGTTTTCTGTAACACCTGCACACCAGTGCATTCCATTTCAACTGGACCGAACCAATGGCTTTCTCTCTCTCATTCTCTGCGCACATATACACCTATATTTTCGCACCCATTCGCGTCCCCCTCTCACATACACACAGATGACCCACATAACACATACACACTCGTAAATAACGCTTATAAATGTCTTCGAACGGGCATATCGATCCGCTATTGGTTTCCCCATCACCGTCCTCCTCTCTCCCGCTCTCCTCCTCTTCTACACATACACGCATATTACACAGCAGCGTCGAAAATCGACAGAGCTAAAGAGGTAACCCCATTAGCGACAGACGCGCGCGTGCGCTCTCCCACTTTCCATCAGACACACATACACACATATGTATATGTGTATATGTATATACGTAAAAGACACTTATATTATACATATATACGGGTATATACCTCGCCGAAAATTCAAACATATACATATACATACATATATATGGAGAGTAAAAGAATAGTAGACCAGAACGCGCAGGAGAGTTGAGAGCGAGGAGGCTAGCCATGGTCGTCGACCCGATGGTCGTTCACCTGAGCGCACATTCGCTGTTCTGGTACTGTGCCGGCCACTAGCGCAGCGCGGACGAACCAACCGAGAGAACATAATATGTGTATAGTCCACAAACGTTCGTCGTTTCGTTATTAGTACGATAAATGCGTATATACCCAGGCGGTAAGGATATATGGCGGTATGGTGATAATTGACGGTATTATGTGTACGTGTGAGTGTGTGTGCAAGAGGTAAAGAAACGGTGGAAGTTGACACGAAGGTTTTCGGATTTTGAGTGAAGGAGGTATACGGTGGGAAAGTGATAATAAGAGGATGATTTGGAGTTTAGACCGTGAAATTAACTAAGTGTGGATCGTTATGGTCATTTGGTTATACGTTTGTATATAAAAGTGACGGTGTATATAGAAGGTTAAAAAAAGAGCGAATGGTAATAATTGAGTCCGCACAAGTTTATTAAATTAAATTTCAGCCGCTGTGGTTTTTCCATAGCAGTATAGCAAATGCGAACACTGCTTTTATATGAACTTCTTCTTTTTTATTATTGTACTTTATGCTGTTTGGCTTTTTCCGGTGACTTTTTACTCTTTCTCTCTTTTTCTAACCCAGCGGCGACTGTTTCTTTACAATGTTACTTCCACATCGTCTGAAAACCTTTTAATATATATTTCCTCTCTCTACAAATTTCATTTCTACGAACAAAAGTACGTATTTAATACACGCAAGCACGTTCTCACATTTATATATATATATATATATATAATAACTGCAGGTCCGAATTTATTAATCCGACACTTCCACGTTTAATGCAATACAGAGACGTGAGGACGAGAGGAAAGTATTTACACATGCGGTGCGCCCACGGACACAACGTGTATATACTTTGCAATCTTTTAATGGATCTTATTCCTTTTTTTCACGCTGTATATATAGTAGCTACCGCCGTTACCAATAATAATTTTTTCGATTCCATTAGCGCGTCCATAATGGAACAGCGCTCGTGGTATTAACAGAATGCCGTAAATCGCCGAGGATTTCATTTTTTTTTTTTTGCATTTGTATTTGAAAGTCTATAGCTTGTGGCAGCGTTGTTGTAACGTTAAAGGTAAAATCTGCGTAATCTCCGATGTAACCTGCGTATTAGCGAGTTTTTTTTTAGTCTGATGACGTACAGAGAAAAGAAAATCTTTACTGAGTATGGGCAAATAAAATGTTCATTTATAACAGTTCAATTTGTTTTGTTTACTCAAACGATTCGTGACTTAATTATTAATGAATTTGTCTATAACTATAAATTAACCTTTTATTGTTCATATCAAAACGTCTGATCTTAACAGTTTAAAGATTTTCTTTTCTCTATGCCCAATCGTATGCGAAAGAAGTGCACACAGAAAAAGAAATCTGTCATTAACTATTAACGAATCGACATTTGGATATGAACAAACGAATATTTCTTAATGTAAAGATTCCTTTTTCTTTGTATATATAACTTCTAATTCAAAGTTCCGATGATCGCATAATGATAACTAAACTCCGCTCGTCAACCAATCCGGTATCACACTATTATAACGAACTTTACATACCCAGACTTCGCTAATAAAAAAAATAAAGAACTTTCTTGTAAACAACACCTTTGTATATACACGCACACGAAAACGAATTATCGACCCGTGCGCTTACGGTAAGCCTACGGCGTTCCCCTAAAGAAAATTCCAATCTGCATGTAAAAAGAGCTCGTTTCCACGTCGAGTGGATTTTCAATCTGCGCCGAGTGAGGGAGTGCGAGAAAGAGCGCGAATGTGCAAGAGAGCGAGTGAGAGAGCGAGAGATAATGTATACTCAAAGAGTCAAGAGTGAATAATCTCCCGCGAGGTTCCTTACGCTAGTGTATATATGTATATATACATATATTAAAAAAGTGCAAATTTAACGTACCACAGAGCTGTAAAAAGTAAATTTACACAGGAATAAGAATTAAATCGGGTAGAAAATTCTATACTCTCTCTTATACATATATACACACATCTTCAGCTCACTGAACCCGCATCATCGAGCAAACAACGCGGTAAAACAATCGTCGTCGCGCCAATAAATCCCTGCAGACTTCTTATGCTTATACCTTTTCACTTGTGTATATATATATAGCACATCTCATAATTGCGCGTTACGTCGACGCATATACCTTATACACACGAGAAAAATCGGCCGCACGTGTATATACATATACGTATTGAAAAATAGGTCAAGGGTTCTTCCCCACCGCTTATATATGTATGCGTATATATGCGTGCGCTTTTCGCGTCTGCATTGAGGAGGGGAAAACGCGTTTTCGATGAGAGAACGTTCGCGTCGGGCGCACAAGCGCGAGGAGGAAGAGAAAGGACGAGAGGGAGAGAGAGAGATGCTGTATGTGTGTGATGGTGTACAGTTAGGAAACTGGTTTTGTGCCTCGAGCGCGCGCACAAGCGAGTTGAGATTTCTCTCGTCTCTCCTCTCTCTCTCTTTCTCCTTCGTTCGCTCTTTTCTTCGCGCAAGACGAGAGAGAGAGAGAGAGAGAGAGGGGGGGAGGTTTGGGATATTTTGCACGCGGATTCGTTTGGCCGAAGATTTATGGTTATTTGCGTCGCGCGACTCTTGCTGCTGTTGCTGCTGTAGTGTGTAAAAGGAAGGGGGTATGTGGTTACATAAGTCACGTGGGTCCCGGTGGGGATTTTTTTTACTTCTTTACGAAGGAGAGAAGACAAGTTTTGGGAGTTGGCGAGGTCTCGTATAGTTGTTGGTAGTAGTTGTTTGAATTTTTAGAGAAGGAGGTGAGGAGAAGTTTGGGAAGAGAGGTGTATTGATTCGGTGTGGAGGTTGAGATTGTTTTGTCGAAAGTACGAATGGTGAATTTTGTTGTGGATGGTCCATATGGTGGTGATAGTGGAAATGATGTATTTGATGAGCAGGTTGGATAAGAAAAAGTTTAATTTTTAAGTTTTTCAATAAAAATGTGAGATACGAAGTTGGAATAGAAGAAATATCTATCTATTAACATATATTCTGTTCGTAGCCATATATTTTTATCTAAAAATATTATCATTATAATATATTTATAAGACTATTTGATTTATTATGTATTAGATTGAAAAACATTGCGTAAGATTTCAAATGATTAAATTTTATAAATTGATCCGAACGAAATTATATCTAATCTGATCTTCTTGTTTGATAAATATATATATAAGCTAAAATGTCGAACACAATAAAATTTATATCCGAATAATAACTGAATTATAAAAGAACCATTAAAATATAAAAGTCTATTTATTATATGTACAGGTTGAAAAAATTTTTATTTAAAAGCAGCATTTTCAGTTAAAAATATATTTATCCAACAACTAACAATATGTACATCTCAACAGCAGTAAACTAACGAAGCGCACTTGAACTATGTTTTTAATGAAACAAGATAAAATAGCACACTACTTCGGTATATTTTTATTAAATCTCTCTCTCTCTCTCCACTTTTAGTTAGTTAAAATCCCTCCTTTGCTCCTCTAAAATTCATATCAAAGACCGGCATAGCATCAACCAGAGTCCGTATATTTACAGACCAAACAAAACCGCTAGAAAATTCAAACCTTTCATTATATATACATATATACACACACGTATACATACGACGCTGCACGAACTCAATACAAATATATCATACCAACCTCATCACACGGCAACTCGTAATAACCCCCTTCCTCTTGCCTTATCTTTATGAAACCGAAATTACCTGCGCACCGGCGTCGTCGTCGTAACGCTGAAATAATCGTCCCGACGCGTAATCGCGGAAGAAGCTAGATTCATCCGTGCGCCGGATAAAAATTCACTCTAAATACTTCGTCGTAATCTCTCTCTCTTACTGGTAAAATACACGTGCAGGGGAATCGGATTTTCGAGTAATATATTTAAAATACGGCTGGTCTGATACATGTAGGGTGGAGCCTTTGATTGTTTGAATATCTCGTACATGGTTTATAGAGCGATTGCGCGAACGATGTAATTGCGGTTGGCGGAGGAGGAGCTGTGTCAACTATATGGTAGGGAGGGATTTTTCGCGTGTGGAGTGTTACGTCAGCGAGTCGAATCGGAGAATGTATGCGGATGATGATTATGGTAGTGCTGATAATTGAGGCTCTGGGCTTTTTTTTTGCTTGAGAACGAAAAAATGTTGGTTTGTTAGTAGTTTCGAAAGGAAACGAAGGGGGAGTATAGTGCTAAATAAATGGATTTTTAATTCTAATATGTGTTAACGTCTTCTTTGTCAAATACGCGGAGGTTTCTCGTATAAGAATAATTCAATTGAACAATTATATGGATAAAATCAAATATAAAAGTATGAATTTATTATTAACCAGTTGATTATTTTGTAACGTAAAGTATAAAATTTAATTGTCCTTCCTCTGCATGATGATGATTTCTGTTTTCCATACTATAGTTTATCTTTACTCGTTTATATATATTGAATTCACCCAATTTATACAGTATAAATTACTTTTGATAAATGCAGAATGTACAATATTTTTGATTTATTTAGTTTTTCTGCGTTATATATATGCGCGTAAAGGCTTTCCGCGTTTAATTGCCGCACATAAAAAAGCCCGCTTTTTTCGTGTAAACGTTTATTCACGGTCTTTTAGACATTGATTGATGAACTGGACAAGAGCCGTGCGCGCCGCAATATTTTTTCGATTGAAGAAACAACTACATATCGCGTATATTTTTGTATCTATACACGCTACTACGACTCCCTTGACATTTAAAAACATAAGCGCAGCCTAGAATAATATTTTTCCGTCGCACTTTATCATTTACATAAAAATTTTCCTTCATCGAAAATACTATTTATACATAAATATACACTTTCAACCATTATATTCTATATATATAAAAAAAAACTTTTTACAAACACTCCTCGAGCTAATTATACTATAGGTACCAAGTATATACGAAATAAAATTCAAACTTTATTCTCTTTCATCTCAACTCATAAGTAATTCCACCGTATACACTTTAAACTTCGCCAGACCAATTTCCCCGACTTTTCCTCTTTCGCATCGCGCGCGAACAATTATTTGTTCCTCGACCTCCTCCTCGCTGATCATTAACCCATCGAAAAACTTCATCCGCACTATATATACACTACCCCTTAAAAGAAAAAACGACCCGCTCAACTCTCTCTTCGACCCGCACCCAAACAGCTTTCCTCTCCCACTCTCTTTGCAAACTTTCAATCTCCATCGGCGCGCCCCTATTTCACGCAACGCATCCCCGGAAATCATATACGCTGCCCGCGGCGGGCAACGTTGGCATATATATAGCTATGCTACCATTTTTCACCGATTTTTCTATCTTTCTCTCTTCGTATATAGTTTGCTCGACGTGGATACTTTATATGAGCCGGCAAAGGAACTTTCGAAATTGAGTCAATGCTTGGCAATTTTATATATATGTATACACACACACATACACACACGCATGTAGCGTGAGCATCGACCGCGAAAGGAAAACGTTGTGTGTTATTGTACATACAGTGGACAATGCGTCGAGAGCTAGTAGAGTTGAGAGGATGCCTGGTTATATTGTTGGTACAGTACATGCGTGTGTAGATTTTGCGTGAGCGTCGACTATGGAGGGATGAGTTGCGGCGACGTTGTGTGTAATGTAATTTCGAAGGGATGTACGTAGGGTGGTCGAAGTTTCGGTGCTCAGTGGATTGGTTCCTGCGGGAAATTGGTTTTTGGAACGGTACTTTCAGATGTGGGATGTCAAACTGTTGGGGATAAATTTTTATGATATATAAGCTATACTTTATAACAATATATATATATGTATATATTAGTGAAAATTATTGATGTTTGTTAAATTTAATTTAAAGGTGACCTAATTATAACGAGAATAATATATATAATTTTTTATTAGCCTATATATGAATAATCAAACCTAAATATAATAATTATTATATAAAATTTTAAACAACAATTTGTTCTGCGGCCTTTACAATATATCCTTCCCAAATTACCATTGTAAATTCTATTGATTTTTATATCCTGCATATACATGCGTATACACACAGTCTAAAAAAGCAAACGAGACACAAAAAAAAAGAAAAAAAGAAAAAAAATATACCAAATAACTACCTGCAACTCGAAGCTGAACCATCTCCCAGCCGTTCTCGCGAAATTTCACACCTGCAATCAATCGAACTCTACCTCTCCTCCCTCCCTCCTCTCCACCTCCCCGTATTTATCCACGCAATTTCTCCGCGGCCCCGAAACGTGCATCGGCGGATTAGACCGCGGAATTTCGCGCACCACTTTTCACCCGTCCGTGCGTATATTGCGCTCGCATTTTTCTTCCCTTCCCTTTTCTCCTCTCTCTTCGCTATATATATACACGGAATAAATATATCGCTTGGGCGACCGGAAAGTTATGAACTCGCGAGGAGAGCACGGCGGGCGCCAATATCGAAGCGCCCGCGCAAGCGACGAGGAATTACGGGGCTGTTTGTTGCAGCGAGCGATGATTGCCTTCGTATGGAATATATAGGGGCGGAATAGAGAGAGAGAGTAAATGACGCTGTACGAAGCAATGGTTGCTTGTTCTTTTTTCGTTGTTTTTTTTTTTGAGGAATGTTGTGTAGAATATAGAGAGTGTGTGTTTGTAAGTTGTTTTTTTTTCGCGTGTCTGGTGGTAGGTTTTATGTGTCTGAATGTGGAGGTTAAAGGATTTACGACGTTTAATTTTTTTTTTTGGTGGCGGGGAATTGTGGTCGGGGAATTGAATTTTGGGTGGGTGATGGTTTCGCGGGATAATTAATTAGTGCCTGTAGTTAAGGAAGTGAAGAGGAAATTTTAGAGGAAAAATCGGATTTTTAAGAGTATGTTGAAATGATTTTACTTATGGATTTTGTTAATTCATGAATATTAGGTATTTTAATGTTGTTACACTACACTGTAAGCTATTTTCAATTGAACTTTTATTTGCTTTAATAGAATGTCTGTTGATTAAACGACGCACTAGAAGGATTTCTAATTATACCCAAAATTCCATACCGGATCAACGTTCAGTTCACCAAGACAGCTAAAATCATATCAAATCAATCGATAATTTATCCGGAAATGCACTTGTCAAATTGTTATCCATCAAGATATATATCCAACAAAATGTCAAATTATTTGATGCCTCTCTTGACATTATATACGTTTACAAGCGATTGAAAGCAAATCAGTCAAAATCGACTGCAGACTACAGAAAAAGCTCTTCCCATATAGCATCCACTTTCCGGATCTTCCCTCTTTCGGATCGCATTTCTCTCTCTTTCTCTCTCTCTCTCGATGCATGAAACAATACGCGAACCGATTGGATGGAATAAAAATATCACTCGCGATGCGCGCGCTATTTCAAATGTCCCGGCAAACATGGGACTGGCTGCACCGATCGAATCCGCGTTATCAGTAAATGCTTACCTATAGCCACACATATATATACACGCGTGTATACACACGTTCAAAGCTGCTGGAGAAAGTTCTATATAAAAATATTCGCGATTTCTCGAAAGCCCATATATATAAGCAATGTATACATATCCATACATACACATACATCTGCGTTTTTCAAAGGCTCTCGCGTGATGAAAATGTACACTGGCGCAAGCCCGATAATTTTAATATTTACAACTGCAGCAGTAGCAGAACGCGTCTGTATCGTACATCCATCCCCGAAAAAAAAAAATTCCCTCCCCTCCCGAAATAACCACGCCGCGCTCTCATTATCGTAAAAGCCGGGCTCGTATATGCTCGCGTTATCAAAAAGTAAAAGAAGAGAAAGGCAAAAAACCAATACTCCCTAGCGATAAGGCGAATTTTCGCTTACTCTTCTCTTTTATCCGCACCCGCGTGTATAGTATATATATATATATATATATATATATATCGGACGAGAATAGCCCCGCACGTCCGAAATGCATTTATATAACCTATGCGCCTGCGCGAAATAACAGTTCGAAGCGATACGCGAGTGCGAGAGAGAGAAAGAGAGTGTAGGTAGTCTTTGAAGTCTTTGACACGACAGAGATATCTCTGTGTGTATATAGTAGCTGTTCCGTTGTCGAAGCAGCTTTCTTGGATTGATGAGATCAGCGCGGGCGCGTTTGTAGGTTAGATTCGTCGGCGTTTTATTGGATGAAATTGGGAAATGCGAAGGTGGGGATCGCTGAATAAATAGCGAGGTACTATAGTGTTATTGCGGTGAAATTAATTGATTGCTAATATATAGGAATTCAAGTTGCTTTTAGAAGGGAAATGAGTTTTTTTTCAATCTATGTTTTACGTTAATTTAAGTCTTTTTAGAGTTTGTTTAATCGGTTATTATAACGGTTAATAAGAGACGATGGAATCAGATGATAAAAATAACTATAATTTTATTGCTGTCAATCAATCTTATACTCTTGCATATTGTGATGTCATGCATTAACATGTAACTTCAATATAACGAGATTTGAATAAATTAAAAGAAGCATCTCACATTATTACTGAGATTCTCAGAATTCCGCATATAACATATTTCTATATATACCTGGGATGCGCGTTCAATATATATACACAGAAAACTTACGGTATAAAATATTCGTTTGATACTCGGTGGAATGTCGATGCACAACGGTATCAAAGTTACTTTGTGCTATATACGCGCGCCCATTCCCAAGCGAATTTTCCGCAAAATGAATCGTAATTGATTTTACACAAAAGAAACGAGAGACGCGAGATAAATTTCAAAATTGACCGTAGCAGAAGCTCCTAATCCAATTTTCAAATTCTAACTCGTTTTAGCGCACTTTTGCGAAAATATTACGTTATAACCCGAGTAATGTTCACTTCTCTAAAAGGACATAACGGTGTATAGCGATGCAATAGTTTTACATTGGAAAGTTAATATCAGAAAACCTTCTTGTTTCAATTCAGCACTTTAATCGTTCGTTCTTTAAATTGTCATAATCGGTCAGCTTATGTCCAATTTACGATCGCCTCGAAAGAAAAAGGAACAGTATACATAGATCTAATTGCGAAAACGGTACACGCATAGCGGCTGCATTGCTATATAAGTTGACGTATAGTCGTTGCTTGCAAAAAAGGTAAGGGAGAACGATTGTCGTTGTACGCGCGGGCGCGCCGACGCTCTTTCGAACAATTCGATTTTTTATTTTTTCAAGTCGAGACTCGCGTGGGTGGAAGGAGATTGTTCAAGTTCTGAGAATCAAGCTATATAGCGATGGAGGTTGCAAGTAGGTGATAGAGAGGCGATTAGAATCGAGGACTACGGAGAAACTGTTTGATTGATCTACTGTTGGTTGAATAGCGAGCTCTCTTTTGATATACGAAAATACTTTTTAACGGTCGCAGATTCAAATGAATTAAGTAGAGATATATAAGTTGAATAAAGTTTATGTTCGAATGAAATGCGGTATACTGTTGATTCAAGAGGATATTGTTCTTAAATTAAACATCAAGCTGCTTTTCTATTTGACTTTCTAGGAAATTCTTTATAGTCTAAATTTGTTCGAGTTCTAGAAGGAATCCTTTTGTTGTAACAAGGTTTGTATAATGATATTCAACGGAAATCAATTTGAAATCCAACATCATTGCTGATTTAACATTCTCTTTGCCAATAAGAGATGCCACATGTTGCCGAGAGGATACTGTCGATGTTTCTGTACAACCAAGGGAGTGAATGTGCGAACGAGATAATTTAATTCAAGGTTTACTTTGAGTTTAACATTTTTATAATTGGAGTTTAAATAAACTCAAACTGTAATATATGTTTCATTTGTTATCTGTTAAAATATTTTAAATATGTGTAAAAAGAAAATATTATTATAGGTTCTTGTGCTAATAGAATGTATATTGCAACATATTGATTTTTTTAAACGTATTAGTTATTATTGTGACTCTCGTAAATATTACTTTTTTTCGTAAAAGTAAAAAATTTTTAATTGAGAAAAAACTGAAGAAATCTTTATTTGCTGACAGTTCTGGAATTGTAGTTGTTGGGAATCGTACCCTTAATCTTTAGTTTGAAAACATTTAACATCTTAATGATACATTTACGGTTACGACGGTTTAGTCTTGAAAAATATAGAAATATATATTGTAGAAAAAATAAATGACTGAAAGTATATATCTCTATAATTACTTGACTCATTAAGGATTCATTATTTATTTCTTCGACATAAAAAAAAAAAATTATTACAGCCTTCTCTTCGCGAATTTCACGTGATAAATTTATACACTATATTATGTAGCAAAGGAAATCACCAGAATTGGAAAAGGCAATTTTTATTCCTCTTTTAACATATAACGAGCAGATATAAAGAAAAAGAAGTGCAGCGCGTGCGGCGCTCGTAAAATTCAATTGAAGGTTCATATATTTAACTGAAATACTAAAGTAAATTAAATGTGTGAACCTGTATTATTAATAATTTAATTCAGAATTAAAAGAAAGTTAGTTTTGACTAAAAACTTGTTATCCCAAGTCTATAGAAGAATCCCGATCTATTATGTAAGGGTAGCCTTTTCTTGCTTAAAAATCAGTTTCTTTTTATTAAAATACTTATTGAAGACAGACTAAAGTTGAAAGTTCTTATTGAATGAAAGTAAGCACTTTTCGTTTAGTATAAAAATCGTGCCAAATCAGAAAAATTCCTATATTTTCATATCGTTTGGCAATATTTCCAAAACAAAAATGTTTACCGCATTTTTTTGAAAAAAAATTACCACATAACAGATCAATATTGTCTAGAATTTTCTATCAGTATAACAACAAAGTATAACATTTATACTTAAAAGAAAATCTTTTTCAAGCAAAAAGATTTATCCTTTTATCCTAAACAACAAATTATTCTCAGTCCGCTTAACTCCATCTC
>JAYJLV010070973.1:0-15707 GCA_036873485.1 Torymus texanus
CTTATGACGAAATATAGCTATCGACTTTTTTTTTTAAATTGTAGAGAATTTTATCTTACATACAGAGAATTCATAATTATATACAATATTTGGTCTAAATATTAAAAAAATCGAAAATAAAAATTTTAAAAATTAAAAAATGGCTATAAAAGATAATAATTTTACAAAAATAAAATATTAACCCCTACTGTGGAAGCAAAATTTAAAAAACTGATCATTCTCTCGTTAAAATCGGTCGAGTAGATCATGATATATCAGCGTATACGGACACACACAAACACACACACACACACACACACACACATACACATACACACCCATACGGAAATTTACTAAAAATAGTGTATTTCGATTCCGAATTTGCTAAATAACGTTCCTAACACATTATCTCAGAAACTTTTTTTTTCACAACCGTTCCTCTAGGAGGAAGCAATATTTCGCTGAAGGTGGCCGAATTACATTAAGTTACCTTATATTCATCATTTCATTTTTCCATTTGCAGAATGTAAGTAAAAAGTTATAGATTAAATAATTAATGGTAAATTAATATTCGTTGACTACATTTTAAAATTTTTAAAAAGATGTAAAATATTTAAATACAATAAAATATTGAGATAAAAATGTATGAAATACAGTTATCTATAAGATCGGAATATTGAAAATAATTAAAATAATTTTCACTATGAGATAATTAAAACATTATTTAATTAAACATCACTCAAGCGTGTAATATACAACACTGATTACACCTTCTTAAGTATATTCTTACCATACATAATGATAATGCATATCCTAATAAACCGGGAGTTTCAATATTTAGATGTGCATCACCTCGTGCTGCTATGAATTCCTAAAGTCTAGTTTTACGATAAAATCAGTGAAAATCCAAGCATTTCCAATTAGATGTATATTATACACGCGCGCGTGCTTCTGTCGCTCTATCACCTATTTATACATCTCTAAATCACTCTGATTCTCCGATAATGTTGTACTTTGATTTAAATTCGAATAAACACCGTAAAAATTTTATTAAGAAATTCCGTAAGGACAGTAACTTCGGATTAACCGTAAAATCGTTAAAAAAAACCGGTACGCACCGAGAGAGAGGGAGAGAGAGAGAGAGAGAGCGCGCGCGCTTCCCCACGAATTTAACAGCGGAAAGTGCGCGTGTTCCTTTTTCTTTTTATATCCAAAGAATACAGGCTTTTTTATGATTTGTGTGCGTAATACTTTTGGACAAACCACTCAGGATGTATAACCATATAATCTCAATAGAATAAATTTATATTGACAGGAAGGTATAATGATAAGGCCAAATAACTTTTTTAATGTAGTTATAGTACGGGCAAGGGCTTATAAATTCAATTCTTTATAAATTCAAGTCAATTGTTGAGTTTTTTCTCTTATAATAATTCGAGCCTCACATCGAAAAAGAGTATATCCTAAGACCTCGCGTAAATCACAAAAGAAACTTAAATCAACAAATCGCACACTATATACAAGCTATATATATATGGCCGAGTCTCTTGTAATTCGAGAGGTCAAAAAATAGATCTTCTTGAAACGCTCAGAAAGTGTTCTGCTACTTATTCCGGATACCCCTGAATTTTTTTCGATTTTTTGACTCATACTTTTGGGTATATCAGATGTCAAAAACTGATTTTTGATGATTTTTTGCATTTTTTGCCGATTTTCATTAATTTATAACGGGGAAGCATTTTTCGCAATAGACATAAGAATAGTTTTTGTTTTGTAAAAATTAATCAAAATCTTAAATTTTAAAATGAAATTTGTCCCAAATTTCTTTAATATTAACGAATTTTTTAGCTCAAAAACGATGCCAAATTTCGTAATATCTTACATAGACTTACATTTTTTCTTACCATTATTCGTAGAATCTAACTATATTTTTTCCAGACCTGTATAAGACTTTTTTTTGTAAAATCACAAACTCAATGAATTTTTTAGATCCAAAAACGATCGATAATCATTCCAGGACTCATACGGACACTTTTGGACGATAAAAAGATATCTTCATTAATTTTTTGGTAGAGAAAGTCCGGATTAGACTTTTAATTTTCTAAATTTATATGTTTCATTTTCATATATTTAAGTAAAACCAATACGTACGGTTTTAAAAAAATTTTATTTAAAAGCTGAGAAAATTCTACAAAAAAAGCTCTTCTTATGTCTCTCGCGAAAAAAGCTTCCCTGAGGAGTTATAAATTAATGAAAATCGGTAAAAAAAATGCAAAAAATCATCAAAAATCAGTTTTTGACCTCTAATATATCCAAAAGTATGGGTTAAAAAAATCTAAAAAAAAAATTCAGAAGTATCCGGAATAAGTAGCAGAACATCTTCTGAGAGTTTTAAGAAAATCTATTTTTTGACCTCTCGATTTGACCGAGACTCGGCTATATGTACATTTCAGGTATACATAACCTAAACTCGTACGTACTCTCAACCAACCATAACGAGTCATTCACCCTAATCCTCATCATCTGGTCATTCAATATCGACCCCATCCCGCAAACGAACCTTCCTATCACCGATCCTCCCCCACCACCATGTAATTCCCGCTTGATGGGCGTCTCACCTCGGTACTGAGGTATTTCGTTTTTTATGTGAACCGCTCAGCGGCGCCAAGAAAAGTCGTAAAAGCCACCGACTTTCATCCTCTCCCTCTTCTTTCTTGTGTATATATCACACGGCGATCACTGTAGCAAGCTTTTGGGAATTTAATTGAGACATCGCGTCACCGCGCCGTATATATACACCCAGGCCTGTCTCTTCTCAGCACCGGTACAGTATACACCTCAAAAAAAAAAAACTATATACCTCCGCCCTGATAAACCGCGCTGATTTAAACTCGAATACGCGAGAGAGACTCTCTTTGATTTATAGCCATAGAGAAGTGAGAGAGAGAGAGAGAGATAATATGTCCTCTGAATCATCTTTTCCGGAGAGAAAGAGAAAGAGAAAAAGAAAGAGAAAGAGAAAAAGAAAGAGAAAGAGAAAAAGAAAGAGAAAGAGAAAAAGAAAGAGAAAGAGGGAGAGAGAGATTCAATTTCTTAATGAACTCCGGGAGTTTTCCTCGGAATCTCGTTGTTTATGAGCGAGATTTCTCGAAGCAGACGATGGGGATGTACAAGTCAATCGACGGGTGAATGGCTTACGGTGCAGTGTGACGGGATCGGAGGTCGTAGAACGGGAGTTTTCCATAGCGTGGGGTTTTTTTCTTTTTTTTTTTGTTTAGGACTGAGCTTGACGACTGTGTTTGCTGTTTATACCAATGATATGGATTATACATTTTATAAGGTTTAAGTAAGATGTTAGATAATTTTGGATATTGTTAAGAATTCGAAAATAAATTGATGCAATCTGAGATTACGTCAATTATCAAGTATATTGTTTGGTGCATAATAAGATTATAGAATTGTAAAAGAATGTACGTAGTTAGAAGTATATGATTTATTAAGCATGGATAGATACATGAGTGTTCAAAATTTGAATCATTTTTCATTAAATCTACATTACAGTTTCATAATAAATTAAGCAAAACTATATATTATCTTGTGACAACTAAAATTTCCTCGACAATTCTGAAACAAGTGTGCCTATAATCTGCACCCCGATATATTTATACAAAAACAATAAAATGCCCTTTACATCATACACTACTATATTAATTTTTATTATTTCAACAAAAAAAAAAAAAAAAAAATGTCAAGTAGACGATACCGCACGATTCTATATAATTTATGGATCATTCGCGCGAAAATCTGATTAAAATTTACAGCGCAATCATTGTCAACATATATATGTGTACACACACGCAGCAGCGAATTCATTATGACTTTGGTAAAGTGCACGCTTCTATATAATCATTATTCTCGGGTTATTAGTCGCTGCTGGCCCGCATCCTTAACTTAAGATGTTAGAGAAAAACGCGTCTGTTAAAACGACGCGGTAACCTATATAACGATGAAGAACGTTCGATTTATTGTCGCATGTCGATCTAAAATCTCTTCTCCATCAACTAACATACTTATTAACGTTCACTTCCGTACTCACTCTATTATACATAATACAAAAAGGTACATACATCATTGACAACAGACATATATATATACATATACACATCGGTTGCTATTCTTCTATACTCTATATATACACACACACACAGAATTACTATCTCGTTTCTCACCCGCACGGAAGAATATTATACCTTTTCCCGACAACATCAACGCGCGCGTCTTGACTTTTTACAATTCCCCATGCGCTCGCTCACAGACTCTCTGAAACCAAGAGAGAGAGAGAGAGAGAGAGAGAGAGAGCAAGAAACACGCGTACAGCTTGCGAGCGCACACCCGATTTGCATCGACGCAAACTCTCTTTTACTCCCCGCGCGCACGCGCGCGTGTTCCTCTTCAACAGAACCTATACGCAAAAGTTCTCCTCTTTCTCCTTCCTCCCTTCTTCTCACCCAACGCAGGTCGAATACCAAGAGAGAAAGAGAGCTCTCCAACTCAAGAAGAATCGCTGTTCTCCCCGCGCGCTCTCCCGGTTCAAAGTACAATTTCCGAATTTTTGCCTCGTAAAATCCGAGCAATGAGCGACGTAAAAATGAATAACTGCGCGCTCGCGCTCTCGCGAGAGAGCAAGCGAGCAAGCGAACTGCGCGTTCTTGGGTTCTCAGGACGCGCGCGTTGAGAAGAAAAGCGCTCGAGAGAGAGAGAGAGAGAGAGAGAGAGAGAGAGGCAGGATGGGGAAGAAGGAGAATAAAAGCGCGCGCGCGCGCCAGTTGTGAACGCGACGCGCAAAAAGGAGGCGCGCGCGCGTATATATACTAGCGCAGCGATGTTATTAGATGGAAACTCTTTGCAAGAGAGAGAAGAGAGAGAGAGAGAGAGAGTTTTCATCGTCGTCGTCCGCGCATTTGCAAGCCTGACCGCGTGTATAAGTAGCAAGAGCACCAGCGTGGAAGACGAAAGAAAGAGGAGTAAGCGCGTGTATATATAGATATATACATTTATATATATAAGGTAGAATACATATATATATATATACCGGACGCGTTGCTCTTGCGCCACCGCCCGAGGACGAGGATTTTTATCTTCCGCGTTGCGAATAGATTATCGTTATTTACGAGCAATCTGCGGTGCCGGCAAATTGTTTGGGAACGCGCGCGCGCGCACAGCGTCGCGAGAGAGGCCGCTTATTTAAAAGTCGTAAACTATTCGCGCGCGCGCTGCTCGTAATGACCTGCATACGGGGTTCCTTATATACCATACCAGAGAGAAAGAGAGAGAGAGAGAGAGAGAGAGAGAGAGAAAGAAGGAGAGTTTCGAGGTGGACCTCTCGGGAAAGTCGAAGAAATAAGGGAGAGGATATGACGCGACGACGATGGTAATAAGGAATCTCCGGTGATGATGCAGAACAACAACTTCTTGTCGCCACGTGTGTTGAGGTTATAAAGTATATAGAGATGGTATATAGAGATGTTGGTGTATAAGGTGCACCTATACTGTACGTATGATTATGGTGGTGGTATAGTGCAGGTGGCTCAGTTTTTATTCAACGCGGGTGTGTATAGTTTGTGAGGAGAAGACTACACTTTGGATTTCTTTTGCTATGAAGCTGAGAAATGTAAGCTGATGGTGTTGGAACGAGATATAGTTTGTTATTTATGTACAAAGTTGTGTATGTATGTATATGTATAGGTAATGAATATATATTATGGTGCGAGAGATGTTTGTATGAATTCGTATAGTTTCAGGGAGGGAGGGAAAAATATTACGTGAGGTGATGGTTGGGTTTAATTTTTCGATCAGGTAAGAAGCATACGGTGTACGAAGCATTCTAACTGCGGTTGATTGACGAATATGTATCGGGGGGTCTGATATACATATATAGATACTTGTAATTTGAATATGGTTATATATTATACACTTGATTAAGTAAAATATTGGCAACAGTTTTTCAGTAGCAATGATTGGTCAATTTGATTGATTAATTTGTTTATGTTTTATTGTGAATTACATTCAAGGCATTCTAAGACGTTATATTGAAACATTCGACTACAGGTTATATCTATAACAACAATTATAACAAAATCAAGATAGCAATGGATAAACTTAAAGGTTGTAGAATTTCTTTTTCTGAATGACTGACAATATTATATAAAAATTTATTCGATTATCATTTTTCTATCTGTGATTGCTATATCTATATGATGTAATCGAACAATTTTTGTGTATACCATGCAACAGATATATTATTCTACTATAAAAGTATAGAAAACCTCAACCTTAAACTCATCAACAACATTGAATAATTCCACTATCAACCTCACCGACACAACCTATCTGTATATACTCCACAACCCCCGAATGTAAATAAGACTTTTTAATTCTCTCTCTTTCTCTCTCTCTCTCCCCATATATTTACATCTATCCTTTGCACTCTCCACTCTTTCTTTCTCTCTTAAGAGAGCGAGAGCGAAAAACGTATTCTAAATGTCGCGCGCAGCACAGCCTCGAGGCGATCGCTTCGGGAACACGAAAACTCGATTAACTCGGTCGAAGTCGTCGTCGTAGTCGTCGTCGGGGCGAAAGTGAGTAAATCAACGTAGCAGCCAGAGTCTCAGCAACAGCAGCAGCAGCAGCAAACGTCGTTGCTCCGCGAGAGTCGATTTCGAAGGTAAGATACGGCGAGAATTTTAATTTCTCTCTCCTCTACCCATATCCCACGCGAAGGGTTGCAGCAGCACTGGTATATATATATATATATATATATATATATAGACTTGCTGTCGCGCACGCGTGCGAGAGCAAGTGAGAGAGAGAGAGAGAAAAAGACGAATGGCAGGTGTCGCGAACACGTTCCACAGGTATATAGTTCGAGAAGCGAGAGGAACGAGAAAGAGAGAGAGAGAGAGAAAGACAGAGGTCAGGCGGGCGGAGTTTGCGTTTATCTCAGGCGACCTCCTCCTTCTTCTCCCCCTCTCCGATACACACATACACATGTGCATATATATATATATATATTCTCGTATGGTGTTCGAGATCTCAATGCGTCGCGTCGCCGTCGCGTGCAGCGCACACGCGGCAAAAGCCCTTTTTGCATTGGAAAGGCGGAGTCTCTCTCTCGTTCTCTCTCTTAACCAAGAGCCTGTTTTTCTGTAAGCGAGCGCGCGCGTGTGTATGCGTGTGAGCGTAAGAGAAAGAGAGGTAGTAAAGAGCCGTGGGCGCGGATTTGTTTACTCGCGGTGTGGTGTGCGAGGGAATGTCCACTTTTTTGGGTGGTTCGAATAAGAAGGGAGCGGTTGCAGGGAAGATTATAAGAAGTTGATGGTTAAAAGATATGCGTCGATCTTTGAATGTATAAGAGGATGCACTGTAATGGGGTCTATATTTTTTCCTTTGATTATAATGTATGTTTATATATAATAATTTCTTGTAACGCGGGGTTCACTAATTTATAGGTAAGAGTAGACATATATTGTCATTGGGGTTTGATAATTTAGGAATGCGAGGAAAAAATTAGTCGGGAAATGTGATAAATTTCATGGTGAAATATATGTATACGTAGTTGGCACCGATTTTCATTTGAATATAATTATGGTAGTATCAAGTATGGTATTAGATTCAATGGTGTAGAAATAAATTAATATTTATAACGATTAAAGTATTTAAATTATACTATACATACAAAGTTTATTTCAACACTTTAACACATAGATTATTGCAATAAATTTCAAGAGGTGTAGAGCGTGCAAAAACTGTTAGGTTTATTATTCAAACATAATTTCGTCAATAATTTTAAGCTATACGAAGAACTAAATTTATATTCAAGGTAACTCGAGGTAATTCGGTGATACAGCTAAAGCGGACGTGCCACATATTTTCTTGATGTCACTTAAAGTATATACACTTAAAATATACACATGGCTTGGGTTTATCATGAAATTTATTTAAAATGCTCCGAATCATTTGTCAGTTGGACATTTGTTTGGTTAGCTTTTTCAGAATTCTTTTTGCTATAGAAGATTTTGATATCTGTTTAAGTTTTTTCGCAAAAAAGACCGAATTTCCTAGAATCACTTTAGTTAGTTTCTTTTTTTTGGCAGTGAGATAAATTTTTTCATATCCGTCAATTGCATGTTAATAAAAACTTGAATTTTATTCCTTTTATAAAACGATTTTTATTCATTATTAGTGTAATAAACGGATGCAAAAATAATGCTCAACAACATATAAATTCGTTTTATACTTACCTACAACAAATTCAGCAACAAATAAGTTCGAAAATTATGCCTCATACATATAAATCGTATTATTACTTTCATTCTTTGCACAACTTAAATAACGATCTCATACTCGTACTTTTGAGGAGCCTTAAATTTACGATTATCGATATATTTCTGCCCCGTACGCAGGGCAATAATTAAATGTCGTGTGGGCACGCGCACGAGCAGAGAACCGATTTTCCTTTGACGACGATTAATTTTTTACTCGGTTCGGGCTATCGGTTCTATTTTCTCGACTTGAATAGGTGATAAATAACTCAGTAGGGGTAAATGTTTATTTAGAGATATTTACAAGACAAGCCTTTTCTTGACGCAAAAAGTCAACAAGTCACGTAATAAATATAGTATATGTGTATGTGCGTATGTTGGCATGTATCGCAGTTTACTTTTGTTATGTCCAAAAAGAAAATTTCAATTCTTTTTCATTGTATATAATATTTTTTCATTGAAAATATGCGTTCGTCACGTCTATTATAATCTTTAATCAAAATCATTTATGAGCTTTTAATAAAACAACTGAACTCGTCAAAACTTAAACATGATCCTTTCAATTATATAATCATCCGCTTACTCATTTATACAATATCACATGTACAACATATTTGTTTATCCAAACCCCATCACCAATAACAACATCTCCAGACTCATCGATTCGAAAATAGTATATTACGATACGTGTGACTTAAAGTTACGAGTGTGTGACATAAACCCGCCCATACACTGATTAATATTAAAAAAATTAATAAAAAAATCGTTGTAAAAATGAATGCTCCTTATATAGAATATTGTTCTTATTAAATTTAGAATACTTTAAACACATACAAAAATTGTAAAATAAAATTATTTGCAATATTTTGTCATTTTTAACAAGAAAATAATATTTATGAAAAATAAAACATTTTTATACTTTATTTCATCAAAGAGAAAGATTTTTTATTTTTTATGAAAAGATATTTAAATTTAGCAAAAAAAAAAGAAAATTGTATAGAAAATACAGAAAAAGAAAATTAATCTCATTTCAGATTCAATATTTAAAAAGCGCGCAGTTCTCCACCCGATATAGCAGATGAAACTAACCTATACAGTATCGGCAAGCATTATTATCATCATTTTTATTTACTTTTTGTTTGTCAACTGTTTAGTAAGTTTTGTTTGTTTTCCTGTTTATCCAACAGTTTATTGTTTATCCATGGAAAACCACATTTCAGAATAATTTTGGTATATATTTTGCATTAAATACGTGCCTGTGACTTAAATAAATTCATTATAGTGTATTAATGAACCTTAAACTTGACTTCAATGCGGGTTTAGATCAGGCAATGCTATAAATTTCACTTTACAAACCTCTGCGAGCCCAACCTAACTACAGTCCATTCATCCTTAACCTTTCCATATCATCCTCTCGAACGTTTGTCACACGGTAAAAAGCAACGACCACAACTCGCAGCTGTTATCGCGTCTCGTTCGTTCGTCTCTTATCGAGGCACGAACCGAAGCGCAATCGTTCAGCCTCGTTATACATACAAGCGGTGGAACGGGTTATCGCGATATTGTTCGCACATACGTACTCACACACACTTCGTCAAAGTAGCGTTTGTTTTTGCAGATATGTGGATATATAATATACGACAGATGCGAGGAGTGTAAAGTATGAGAAGACAGTTGGGAACATGATAATGAATTTTAAAAGTATACAGGAATTTATATGTAGAAATTCACAAAAAATTGCCTATAACTTGTCTGAAAAAATGACGAAAAAAAGGTTGAAGCACACCTCTGAGAAATGATTTTCCTTATTCTATAACTAATATAATCCACGAAAATGATTTTGAACATAGAAAATCACATAGAAAATGTTATGGATATTAAATAATATCATAATAACAGAATTTGCTTATAACTTTTTTATGATTAAAATATAGAGAACATGAGCCTTCATTTGCCTTTTTTTAAAATTCAAAAATGTTGATTCCTTGCAAAGTTATCGAAGTTCAAAGTTGAGCATCGAAAATGTGACGAAATATCTACGCAGTCGAACAGTAAATTTCACGGATTAAACACTGCATTTTTTGCTCAACTTTGAACATTCATAACTTTGCAAGGAATCAACATTTTTTAATTTTAAAAGAAGTATATGAAAGATCCTTTTCTCTAGTATTATTTTATATTATTAAATGATACTCAAGACTTATCAAAGTAATTTAATTTAAAAGTATTTATTTTGAAAAAAAAACCTTCAAAAACGTTTCTTTTTAAAACGGTAACCATTTTACTTTGAAAAGCCTTGAGTATTATTTAAAAATAGAAAATTCCTTGCAAAGTTATGAAAGTTCAAAGTTGAGCAAAAAATGCAGTGTTTAATTCCTGAAATTGACTGTTCGACTGCATACATACTTTGTTGCATTTTCGATGCTCAACTTTGAACTTCGATAACTTTGCAAGGAATCAACATTTTTCAATTTTAAAAGGAGCAAATGGAAGCTCATTTCCTCTAGTTTTTAATCATAAAAAAGTTGTAAGCAAATCCTGTTATTATCCATATCATGTTGGTGAAAATAACGAAAAACCGCTAATTTTGCATTCAAAGCTTCAAACATGAATTGCAGCTTTCTGAAAAACACTATCCCGATTTTCTATCTTCAACATCATTTTTGTGGACTATATTAGTTATAGAATAAGGAAAATCATTTCTTAGAGGTGTGCTTCAACATTTTTTTTTCGTTATTTTTTCAGACAAGTTATGGGAAATTTTTTGTGAATTTCTACATATAAGCACGAGCAGCTTGCGTATAGAAGAGACGCGTACGTTACTACGCTAATCAGAGAAAAGAATAGTTTAATAAACGTTGTATATACATAATCGAACATTGATACATTCGAACGGTATATACTGTTATATATATACAGAAGTTCCGACATGCTTCTCTCGGTGGAATTCCCTATGCTTTTTTCCGTAACGAATTACCATATCGTTTCCTCTCTCTCTCTCTCTCTCTCTTTCTCTCTTTCTATGCCCGCGTTTCCGAAAGTCACGCTCGACTAACGAGGAGGAACTCTCCCGTGCTCGCGGGTGGAGGAGAAGGAGGAGCAATTTCAACGCTTATCATTGCATAAATGCGCCAGTCATTGACACTATTCCCTCGACAGAGCACAACGTCTGACTTTCCCATCGTTGTGCCCGGCAGCAGTATTTGTTGCTCGATATTTCAACCGCGCATGTGCTATTGCTGTTGCAATCATTCGCCACGGTTGTGTTTGTTATTTCAAATGATAAACGCTTTCGTTTTGGCCGCGGTGATTATTATGCGTGCAACACTTGTCGTCGTCGTATGAGTATACGGTATTTTTTGAAATTCAAGTATATATATATATGATTCGATTGTGTTATGTATAATATGAATTTTATGTGTGATGAGAAAATTATTGGTTATGGTTACTATAACTATAATAGAAACAGATACGTGGCAATTATTTTGTTTGTTGTAATCGTGTGAAATATATTTCTAATAGTAATTATTGTATTAGTTAATCTTTGATGCGTGGTACGAATGTTTGTACACAATAAATTCGTATAATAATAATGACATTATTTTGCGTACTGTGTTGTAGAACAAAAGTATGGATTTCGATATTATTAAGAACATTTAATAGTTATTGCTACAGATTATTCGTACCAAAAGCCCAATTAATAAAACGTTTACAACAAATATGTACTATTTTTTACAAATCGCGTTGATTATGCTATCACATTTTCTTTGTGATGTGTGCGTGTGTTCTTTTTTTTGACCAATTACGATTGGTACAGAAACTACTTTTTCGATTACTTGAAACAATTTTTTTCGTGTATTAACATAACAATATATATTTGTTTATTCTATACGTTCACATATCAATAATATTTTTCATCCTTATTCGAAATAATACACGTAACCTACACACAGAAACAATTATCGCACCGTGAAAAATTATCTATAATTAAGAACTGAACCCGATCCGTCCTTCAAAATTCTCCATTCAAGTATATATACGAGTCTTCCAACATCTCACCCAACAAAACCAGCACTATCTTCTTTCCCGGTCATCGACAGCCACGCTCTCTCTCTCATCCCACCCCTCATCGTAAAAATACCTCGCCCCCCTTCTATCTCAACCGCTCTGTGCACTTGCCCTGCCCCGTGCGCGCACGAGCATATAATAAAATTCAGCATGGAAAACGCGATCAAGTCCACTTCTCTCTCTCTCTCTCTCTCTCTCTCTCTCTCTCTCTCTCTCTCTCTCTCTCTCCCCACCTGCAAGTATCCGGTCACGATGAGCGGAAAGCGGAAACGAGCCGCCGCCGTTGCCGCCACCGCCTTTCTCATCTCATCCCATCTTTATCCTTTCATAGCAAAAAGACAGCAAGCAACAGGGCAGTACAGGCTACACTTGCGTTAACCAGGCCGCCCGCTAATCCGGCGACTGTAACCAAGAGAGAGAGAGAGAGAGAAAGAGAGAAAGATACAGTAGCCAAGCGTTCACCTAACAAAAAAAACAAAAAATAAAAGGAAAAAAAAAATAAAAAGAACGATGAATGAACCGCGAGCGCGAGAGAGAGCGCAGGAACTAACGCATTACGCACGCTCGCGCATCCTGCGCGCGCACGGAGGCTGCTACTGCATGCGCTCTTGCCGCTGCTCCTGGATTATCACCGGGTCTAACTAGATCCTATCCGAAGCAACTTGTACAGGTATGTATATATATACGGTTCTTACAAGAGAGTAAGAGAGAGAGAAAGAGAGAGATGGTTCGCAAGGCTATTTTATTTATTTACTCGGCCGTGAAGGAGCGCCGCTGCCGCGTCGCGGACTGGATCTGGTTTCTTCGCTCCGATATGAACTTGCATTTCTTTTTCTTTCTTTTTTTTTTAGTAAAGAAGAGAAGGAGGAGGTATTTCATGCCGCGAGCTTTTCTTATATACCGCGCGAGGCTCGTTAATGTTCGCGTGTATATATATATACGCGCGTGGATAAAATGCGGATAGGGTTAGAATTGTCGGGGATTTATGGTTATGGAAATAGAGGGGATTGGAAGTTGATAGAGTTAATTAGTAAGCAATTATAATTATACAGAGCAAGAGCGCCTAGTATTTTTATATAATATATATAATATAGGGTTTCTACGGTCGCTGCGGAAATTTCTCGAAGAAGAAATTTAAAAGAGATTCGATGTGTATATATGTATATATATGTGTGTATAATTAAAGTCTTATTACACATTGAATATAATAAAGATAAGTGTTAACTGTATTGAACCGTCGTTAACGAATAGCTCCATTGTCCGAGATTGAAAAAGTATATTGCCATCGTAAAAGTAAAACTTTTTTTACAATATAAGTGTATAATATACACACGCGTATATATATAAAAATACGGTAGTGCAACTGTTCAAACAAAAAAAAAATAAATAAATAAATTCACAGCAATCTCGCTGTAAAAAGTATGTATGTCTGGATGTATGTGCTTGTGTATCTTTCTTTCTGACGTCAAAGTTTTACAACGCGAAATCGCGATAAAGCTTGTAGACAAAACCATTATCCCCCCCCCCTCGACGGTATATGAAAAAAAATTTCAGGCCAATAATCCATATACCAATCGCTTCCATCTTATCTCTCTCTCTCTCTCTCTCTACCTGTCTAAAAAATAAACCACAGGCATATCCGTTGCTGCTACTGCGGCTATACACTATACAGCGATCAATCGGTAGACGAATCCCTTTACAGATCGAAAGATATATGTATATACACTTCTATATATAAATGCATAGACATCACGTCTCGAAACCTCCATTGCATATTATATACCCCGCCTCTCAATCATCATCTCTCCGATCTATCTATAGATACATATATACGTATAATAGATATATACATATAGATGTAACGACGTTATCATCCGTACTCGCGCGAGTTGTATCCTATATATATATATAGTAGGAAGCAGGTCGTCAAGTCATTGTTCTGGTATATATTTTATACGCACATATATACATATATACCGTATACATGATCGAGATTCCAAGCAATAGCCGCTCACGCGCGCGCGAGAGAAAGAGAGAGAGAGAGAAAACCGAAACCTTGACATTTCACGCGGCATAGAATCGCGTCCACGAGATTTATTGCTCATGCAGGGAAGAGGCGGAGAAGAGGATGAGCTTTAGGGGTATATATATATAAGTCTTCGTCGCGCGATAGAGCACGATGGTAGCTTACACGTGCAAATTAGTCAGTATTATTTATTGTAAAGAGGTATATATATATACAGGGGTAGTGTACATGATTAGGGGTTTTAGCTTACCGAGGCTACAGCAAACGTCGAGGTAGTCGCTGTCTTGCGCTAGTACTTCACCGTTTTTCGGGGTTTCTGTGAAAAAAACAAAGAAAAGAGAAATGGTTTTTAGATCACAATATGCAGTATTTGCGTATTTTAATTGTTTTTTTTTTTTTTAATATTCTCGAAGCCCTGCTTTATATATTGATGGCGTTGTTTATCGACATTTTAGTCTATCAAAGTTATCACCATAAACCACGTTAAACAATGAAAAATAAAATTAGAAAAGTGAATAAAACCTACACGGAAAAAAATAATCAGTAAATTATACATTTCCAACGGTTGATTTGACTCTAAAGTGGCAAGTTCGTTTTACTTACAAAAATATGGGTAAAATTTCCATTTTGAAATGTAGAATGTCCAATTTTTTAAGAATAGAATTTCTTCATTTTCAGAAAAATGGAATTATTACTTCATTAATACAGTTTATTTTACTATTTTATTTTTTCCGTGTAAAGCTCGCATTCCTCGCATGTATTCCAATGAAACGCTTCGCAGTTTCTCGCCATCCCCTATCCACCCTCTATCCAATGATCTTCGCTCGTTGTCTCCCATATACATTATCCATCCTTGTTGTAACAACATCTCACACACACACATACACATACGCACGTGTTTTAACCTTCATTCTCCTCTCTCCCCACCCTTTCACCTTATAACACAGACATCATATTAACAAGTCGAGCTGTGTGCGCGTGTGTGTGTGTGTGTGTATATATATATATATATATATATATATATATATATATATGTACAGCTTAAACCCGTCAGAACGTGGCGGATCCGCGGCGGCGTGGGAGTCGCGCGAAAGGAGAAAGGAGAGACGAGAGTGAGAGAGAGAGAGAGAAAGACGGCAGGGGATTGTGGGCGGTTCTACGGGCGGGGAAGGTGGGAAGCTCAGTTGACCACTGAGAGCCTGCATATATACATACACACACACACACACACACATATATATATATATACACACACACACACACACACACACACACACACACACAGACACGGGAGAGGGGGGGAGGGGGGTGGG
>JAYJLV010071014.1:0-15702 GCA_036873485.1 Torymus texanus
ACACACACACACACACACACACACACACACACACACACACACACACACACACACACACACACACACACACATAACAGTAAATTCGTACTTATTTATTATTCATCATGCTTATACTATTTATGGATCAGAAACGTTACTTTCGTATATATAAATCATAAATATAAATGAGACAAAGGTTGTAAATAATTCATATAGAGCAAATGTTTCATTTTCTACCAATCTAACGAATATATGTGTATTACCTCATACTATACCAGAACAACATACGTCAGTGTAACATTACAGCATACCCACATATATGCCATATCTTATCATATACAACTCGCCATCTCCCCTATCTCTTAACAATCTCAAACGAACAATTCTCCCGCACCTCAACAATCAAGCGTTTTTATTTCGCGCTACTACATAATTTCTCACCGCATACACCACCTCTCTACGTCATCATCGCCTTTCCGAAAGGGTTAAACGCATACGTTTCCTCTTACACGCTTGCGCGCCGCTCACGTAAAGTATAATAAGGGCTAGCTACAAGCCTCATTCTCTCTCGCTAGCACGAGCCTTGACACAAATGCGACGAGTGTTTATCGAGATCGCGCGCGCGCTTGTACGGCTACCCGACCGGCTTTTAGCCGCCACCGTTGCTTCTGCTGCTGCTGCTGATGTTGTCCACGTGCTTGCGAGTTGGTTGATATGTGTAAGGCGGTCTCGAGAGAAATTGATACCGGTTATATAGCCTCTGTAGTGCTATGAACGAGTATAATGTATACGTTGGTTAGAGAGGGTTGAACGAAATGGGAAGTAATGGCAGGATTGCGAAGGTGAGAGGATTTGTGGAAAGGAGTGATGTATAGGGAGGAGCGGAGATATTTATGTAGTTTGGATGAGGTGATTTTTAGATTTTTAGGGTTGGCTTGGAATTGACTGATATCGATGGTTTAGTCGTATTTCATGTATATTAGTGGAGGTTGTGGTGGATGAATAATTTTTATCGCTGTCTAATTGTCAATAATTATTTCAGTAAATTTATGTGGTAGGTATCTTGAACATAAAATATATTCATGGTACGTAAGAATATCGGGACCACCCATTTTTTCTCTCTGTATATAGTCGAAAAAATTACTTTATAGATAAATAACGCGCTTTCCATTCAAGACTACATGTGTACATGAAATAATCCATCACCAGAAACAAGAAGACTCAATCAAGAAACCCCCAGGTGCATTATCATCAGCTAGGTGTATATATAGGTATGCAACCAACGAACGTATATACTTATGCCTCCGTGACACAACGACGATATTCATCTATATATATAAGGAAACAAGACCTCGGAAGAAAAGGTTCGCGGACGAAAATCACCCCCGTTACGGTCCGCCTCCGCGATTTAGATACGGAAATGAAGTTCCTTTGTGTCACTGACACGCGAGGCTGGGTTTCCTTTTTTGCATAAACAACAAAAGTTCCTCCATATAAATCTGTACAAATGCGTAAATAAGTACTTTTCTTGAGAACGGGGGATGATTGATCGAATGGTTTACGTGACCGACTATACCTACAACTCGGCGTACATATACCGCAAGACTCTTTTGTTATTTTATATAAGCGTGCGTCGCTACGTCGTTAATTTTAACAATACAAATGCGTGTCCGAGACGCCTTATTTTATTTTCGCACACGTGCTGGTGCGTATGAATTATTCTTGTTGCTGTGATATATACGGCAAAGATTATAAGGAAGATGTAAGGGATTGTTTTGATCAATTGATTGATACTTGCGGGGAGGGCGGAGGTAAATTTGTTCACTCGACTATTGCTTTTCAAATTAACATGCGCAGTTGAGTGGATTTACGGTGGGTTCATTGTTGATACTTATCTGTGTAGATTGTATTATAGGATGCTCTCAATTGTTGCATGGGATAATAATATAGCTTGATATAGTTTATAACCTAGGATGTAACAATATAGAGCTTTATCAAACTTTGATAATTGCCTATTGAAATTTGTATTATAATTAAACTTAATTTATACATTAAATTTATTGTTTGATAAAGTTTAAATAAATGGATTCTATTCCAATAAAATAAAATAATGATAATACGAATTACCTGACATTTTTTTCCAGAATATTCTGCGAATTTCTTCCATCTCGTTAATTATTTTATTTAGCATATTGAGGATTGTAAGAAAAAGAAATTTTTCTTAACGATAGTTATTCAAAGTATATGAAAGTAGGTATATTACAAGTTTTATCCGACCGTAGCTTCATTCAGATCTTAATGAAATTTTAAGGCGAGCTTTTAAAACTCGAAAGAATAGACCGTAATTTGTCAAATGTCTAGTTATAGAAAGAGTCCATATAGAAACTGTTCATAAATGCCACGTGTAACGATGAAAAAGAAGATTACTAAACTTGAAAACGATAAAAACATTTTTGAAATGTAATCTCTTCGATAAAAATATTTGTACGAGGCATGGGATTACGTAAGCTTTAAGAAAATTTAAAGGAAGATGAAAGTTGGATAAGCTGAAGATAAGAGACGTCTGACTAATCTTGGAGTTTATCTACTGATACAAGAAATTGGAGTTGCGTTAAAATATTGTGGACACTGTACAGAAGTACATGGTTACAATTGTAAAATAAAATGATAAAGCATTTTTATTAATGTATTTCAAACGTATTTGATACAACCAATTATGGATGTTTTCAAAATATTTTTGATCTCAAACTATATAGTACACCTAGCAAAGTAATAAACTGATAATCATACTTTTTTATTATATACATATACATTAAAATCGCCGAAACCTAACATGAAAAACTTACACGACGCACTTATTAAAATGATCTAAACGCTCATATTTCCCGTCACTATTTCAACCCCGCACCTCCACATCATTATATCCTCCTTACATCGCGCCGCAAATCAATCCCTGGCAGCCGTCCACCACACAAGAGGCGCGCATCGGTATAATTGTCGCCGCTCTTTCTCTCTCTATATATATATCTATCTATTCCCTTATAATCATCGTATACATGTATAGACGAGAAAGTGAGAAAGAGAGAGAGAGAAAGGGAGAGCTCGCGCATTGTTGTAGTCAGTCGGCGCCGCTAAGCCGGTTAGCCCTCCCGCGTGCATCTGCGGACAAGTCGTTTTATGTAATGTATATATGTGCGGTCTAAAGTAGCCAGAGAGAGAAAGAGAAAGAGAGGCAGGGAGTGTATAACGCGACGACAATCGGATACTTTATATAATGGGCCGTGACGACGCCGCGAGTATTATACATACATAGATGTATGTGTATTGTAGTCTTGGGTGAAAGAAGAAAGGGGTCAAGTTTAGCGAAGGGGGGTGAAAAGCATGTGTGTGTATATGGGCGTCAGAGTTGGACACGTGGAATGTGCAGGCTGCAGGAATTTAGCTAGACGAGGGGGTTTTTACTTTCAAGAGGTATTTTGTATTATTAATTGAGAGTAGTTTAGAGATAGGCGAAGGACTTGTACTTTTGAATGTTAACGTGCACTGTTAGTTACAAAGTAAATTTTTTCCTAACATTGAAAATAATTTTAAAATCCGTAAATAATGTATACAGCAAACGATTGTAATATGGTAACCGAGATAAATATAGAATAGCGTAAAGAAATTATTAATTGCCCTGATTGTGGAAATGCACGACCTCGTTGTGAAAAACGATCGATGCGAGTGAATTCTTTGAATCACAATACCAACTCTTACCCGTAATTAGAAATCGGCACTGAGAATTGTGCGATTAATAATTACCGCTCGTGCATTATCGAGTGAAGTCTTGGTAAAGACAATGTTTTCAAGTATAAATGTACGTAATAAAAAGCCTTTGTATGCTTGAAAGAATGAGGGAAAACAACCAACGATTGTGGTTATTGTGCGGAGATTTTTCAATAGTTCTTAGAAAAATATTGTTTGCTATAAACTATATCAGGATAAGTGTAAATTTTCAACTTACTATATATATAATAGTAAAATAATTATTTTTTAAAAACAAATGTATCACCAAAAATGATGTAACTTATAATAATCTTACATATAATATTTATTCAGATTGTTCAGTATCTACTCTTCAACATAAATATTGTAACGAACACGTAAGCGAACACGAGGTTATTCACGCCCATTTTAATTATTGATCTCTCAAAATCCATTCGAAATACTCTAGGTTCTTTTTTATTATGAATGAATTTAATGATTGCAATTAACAGTAAAAAGTCAATTCCAGAGGAAAGGTAATGAATGGCCTTCACCTATGCGAAATGAGATTTTTTATGTGTTAGGTTAGCAAGAACTGGAATAACGTACGTTACAATTTTCGTCACGATTTGTACACTGAGCAAACTATTGTAAAAGCATGTAATTCAACTGCAGTTGCATTAGTATTAAGAATGGCCGTGAATGTTAAGGTCGTCTTTATGAGAAAATTCTCCTTCGCGAACATTAATTTTTCAGAAAATGTTGCGCATTCGCATTTATATTATTAAAACACTGTCCTTTATATAATTCACTCGTGAGTTATAACATTAAAGTATTCTGTCTATTTAATTACTCGCTTTGTATTAAAAACGTTGAATATAAAAAATTAAAATATTCCTACCAAAACAACGAGAAAAATGTTTCATAAAATTTCATAAATCTCGACGGTACGTTTGGAACAACAGCAGGTAGCTACAAAAATTTCTAAATTAAATTCCCACAACATCTTTCTTTCAGCTGAACCCAAAGCAACTATTTCTTTCACTACCCACGCTCCTATATTACGAGGGAAAAAAAAATTCCTACCATCGATCTCCATTGCCGATCGTAGCACTGATAATGTACCCCGTACCCTCTCGTCAGTCACCAATTATTCTCACGAAACAAATCCAGCGCCTTGACTTTCTCACTACTTACGACGTGACAATGAAAATTTTGCGTGTCTACGCGACACCGCACGTAGACCTTGAGTTCTCGTCGGCCTACGACGGAAATGTCGCACGTGTGTGTGTGTATGCGGTAGTAAATAAAATATGTCGGCGCGTATTATGCGGCCTATAGTATACGTTGAAAAGTTTGATAACACGGAAAGTTAGGTATATAATGTACTTGCATGATATTTAAGGAGGAAGACGTTGTTGATTAATTTTTTATCGAGGTTTCAGAAGGTTCTAGCCGAGCATGGAGTGGTTCGTTGTTTTTCGATTAGCTGCGCGTGAATGGGTAAACGATAAGTAGTTTTAGATTTTAAGGTCGAGAGATTAAACTGTGATGTCTCGTAGTTTACGTTGCTATCGTCATCGTAATTGCCGGCAGTTTGCATACTTGTAATTTTAAAAAATTTTTCTATACATATATAGTAACTACATCGTTATTTTATTATGTATACAGTTATTCCTGCACGCTTGGAAATTTATTTTAACGAAATCCCCAAACGTTCTACATATATAGAACATTGAAAGTAATTGATGGTTTAATTTACTGTAATAGGTTTGATCTTTCTTCATACAAAGAGACATATTAGAGTAATTATTTTAATTGTTCAATTAACTTCATTTAATTACACATCAGCATGTGTTTTGATAGATAACCTTGAGTGATATACATTAATATTTTTAAATCGAAAGTCTTAGTTTTAATCACTGATTTAAAGGCATTATCAAAAATTCGAATTAATTAAAGAACATTTAGAACACTTGTTATAAAATATAATTAATACTACTTCCTCCTCCACTAGATTTTCATTACTTGTTTTATAGCCAATTAAATCTAGACGTCGCACGACGAGATCCGCGACAGCTACACTGTCTCCTCTTGCACCCCTATCACAACATTATGCAAACGTTTTCGTCCTATATATATCCGCAGCGCACGACACATATCTGACCCGAATTCTCATGCAATCCCACCTGACTCTCACAACGACACGTAAAACAAACACACTCCCAAAACAAACTGTATATATATATATAACCGCTCGATCAGCTAGAAACGTAGAAACGAAAAAAAAACAATGTAACCTGAAAGAATCGTCGTTTAATTAGGCCGACGCCGGTATATTTTGTCTATAGTTCCACGCTCAATTGTATGACTGCTCGATTTGTTCGCTTTTTTTATTCTTCCACACCCCGCGTGGAATCGATTTAACACCTGCGACGGCGTGAGTATATATAGGTACATGTAGTACATTACTTACAGAGTGATTTTTTTGTATGTAGGAAGTGGTAAGAAGGTGGTAAAGTGAGGCTTGCACCAGTGTCGGAGCACTTTTTTTTGTAATGATGAATGGAGCTGATGCGCGGGGGAGAGCCTGCATGCCATGCCCCGGGTGATTATGCAGGGATTTAGATCGGCTCGTGATAAAGAGTGAGAGTTGGCGCGTGAACGATTTTCGCGTGATTGTGAATAGAAATGCCGATTTCGTGTGAGTAATTGCGGGGATAATCGGGTAGTTAAGGATTATTGCATATTCTCTGTGTGTGCGTGTGTGTTAGATATGCGTAAACGTTTGTAATAGAATTTAAAATGTAAATGCAACGGCAATTTGTTGTAAAGAAAAGTTTTTAGTCAGAGGTTGTTTGAATTATGTTCAAGGTGCCCTTTGTTCATACAAACTTGAGATTTATATGTATCATATATTTATTGAATTATTAATCAATATAGTAATAAATCACTGGAAGTATCTGCGTTGTTACGCGCATATATTGTAAGAATTGAAAACTTTTCAATTGCATTTGCTGTTTTCATTTCAATTTTTTTTTTCAAATTATGAGTTTGTATATGATTTGTATACTATACATATCTGTGGCTTCCCGAAATAACTGAATAAGTCCACTTTCTTTTTTAAATCGAGATAAACCCAGATTTCATATCTTCAAATAGGCTTTTTTCTTTTACCAATTTCAGTAGTAGCAAAAATATTTCCGTAAAGCTACAATTCACCCGAAACGTAATCAGATAAGCCCATTTTTCAAATTTTCTGCCTGAAGTAACCGCATAAGTCCATCATTCTTTTCGTTTATCGTAGTTATAATGTATTTTATCTATTCAAATTGAATGTGAATATGATGGTTAATATATATTTATCTGTTTATTTAAAAAATTCCTATACACTTCCAAATTATAAACATTTTTAAATTTTACAATATTAGTAAAATACAAATACAATAAAAATAGTCGTAAATTTAATAGAAATTTTAGAAAAATAGAAATTTCTTGGATAAGTTAGAAGAATTCATTGAACAATTGCTAATTTTGTAATTTATTGACCCGTTTCATAATTAAATTAAAGATACGCTCTAAAATAAACGCGAACCGCACTATCACATAAGTCCACAGTTCTCGGAATAACCGCAGATATAAGTTTGAACATTAAAACCCGTTTTTCTCGGGAACTCGAGAAGTGGACTTATTCGGTTATTCCGGGAAGCCAGAGATAGCCTATATATCGATCTTCTCTGTAATGAAATTAAAAAAATATCTATTGTATTGTGTTACTGAAACAACAACAATATAGCCACACCAATAATTGTCTTACTCGAATAAAAGACGACCTTTCACTTAAAAGAAAGTATAAAAGTTTTACTCCTTAGTTCACGGCGACCCGCGCACGTGCGGAGCATAGGAGTATTTAGAACGATTATTATACGCTACGGGGACGTGTAATTGCGGGTAGCGCGCGCGGAAGGTTGGTTCCACACACGCGCACACTCGGCGGCAATTTCATGACTTCACTACTGTTCTCGCGTAATTTCGTCGATTTCACCGGGAATCGATTTTATGATTCGCACGGATGAGAGGTTCTAAAAGTAAGTTAGCTTGGGACTTTATTGCCGCGCATATATATAGCAGAGAGGAATAGAGGATCGTGTGTGTGTGTGTGTGTAGTTCAATTGGTCCGTTTGGGAAGCTAGAGTTTCTGGTTCCCAGAGTTATATCCTTGACTAAAGAAATAAACCCCTCTCTAGGTAAATAGAACTCTAACCGCTTCCCAAAGTGCCCAATTCCTATACACTTAAAACTTCCCAAACTGCCAAAAATCTTCCCAAAGTGTCGTCGCCTTTCCATAGTGCCTAATTGACATACGAATTTATAGAAATTTCTTCCCAAACTGACCATTTACAATATTTATACGTATAATAAGGTTTGTCTTCATTAAAGAAAATTAGCTGATTGCGACGTTACTGAAAAAAAAAGAGAGCGTTCTTTTAATGTAATAATTTACGATATAATACTTTCGAGATAAGAACTCTATGTATGTGTTTACGAATATGTTACGTGTTTAATGCGTATTCTTATGTGTATTATATAAAAGAATGCGCTGATAACCTTTCTTATCGTTCAAAGAAATTTAAAATCCGTATTCTATATTTCATTTAACAATGACGTATTCATTGATATATCAGTCTATAAGTAAGAATAAGTCTACAGCAAATATAAATATTTTTCTTATATGTTACTGATAAGAAGCACTTCTTGCAGATAAGTTATTGTTTACAATAGGAAGTAAAAAAATTATTAACGTTCGATATGAAAGTTCATACATATTGATAAGACTTTTTAAAAATGTTTCCTAAAGAATTAAAATACCTTTTAGTTATGATCTTAACTTTCTTTAATAAAGCTATATTTATTGCTATTTATATATTTAAATATTTTGATGGTTTATGTAATAAATGAAATCTACGAGGTGAATGCACAAAATATTTATTTAAAAAATATTTGTATAATGGATTTTTGCTATGGCAACATTATATAAAACTAGACGTTTATTCGTTCGTTCGTGCATAGCATATTCGAATATATCTCATTAAATAAAATTCAATATATATATATAAAACATTAAATAAAATAGATAGATTACTCGTCTCGCCTAGAAACTTAAAGCTGTCTAAACTTACAATTCCTCGTATGAACGTATTTTTACAATAATGAATCACATTTAGATTTTACAATAATTACTTAATAATTGTAGATTCGTGACTATACCAATCATCGCAATCTAGAGATACTTTTCTTTAAACAACATGAACGAAATTAAAGAAAAAAAAAGAATTTATCCTTCGAACCAGTTGTCATTGCCAGTATTCTCTTTGCTTCACGACGCACTCAGTGAGGCCCTGACCCATCTTGATCTTCTGATTGACTTCAGTACAGAACTTGAAGTCTTTTGGGGCCTCGAAGAGTAGTACGATAGTCGAGCCCATGCGGAATTCCCCGAAGAGTTCGCCTTTGCCAACCTTGAGGTCGTTGAACTCTGCGTCTTCGGAGTTCTTACCGCGGGGCCACTTACGCGTATTCGTTACAAGGTTCTGGTCCTTGTAGACTCGTATCGAGCCGACGTTCGTTGCACCCACAGCAGCGTAAGCCATGAAACCGCCCGCCCATTCGCCGATGTACACGACCCGTTCGTTCAGAGCGAACAGGTCAGGTAGCCAGCTGGCGATGCGTGGATTCACGCTCAGTAACTTACCTGTGGACAAAATTAGTTTGTCAATATTAAAGTAAAGGTATTAAGTGAAAATATCTTTAACATGAAGTTTGACGCGTTACCTTGAAAATGTCTTCGTAGTTTTATGGTCCAGTCAGCAGGACTGTGGAACCTGTGATAATCGCCTGGTGCCAAATATATTGTTAGCTGGTATAATATATTTTCGGTATTCTTTAATAAACTAGAAACATAATCATCACACACGGATTTATTTCTAATAGCGTTGCTATTTTTATCTATGTGAGGCCAGTTGGGTTCACCTAAAAAGTGTTCTAAATTATATGTCATTCCTTTGACTTGTTCTACTTTGCAAGATGTTACTGGTCCAAAATGCAAAATTTTGCCATCCGATGGGGATACCTGAAATTTAATAAAAATGTTTGTTTCAACTTATATATTGTAAAGATGGAACCAATAAAAAAACATAATCAATAAGAATTTTTATTCTTACCATGTTTGTATTTTGGGCAATAACACGAGCATCTGGTTTTAGCGGTCTTACAAAAAAGTCAGAGAGACTAGGAAATTCAGTCAATGCTAAGTCTATTTCATCTAAATTGGCTTTAAAAATTTTGGCATAAAAATTATAAATTATAGCTCTAATGGAAACAGGTAATTCTAAATTTGCAAAGCCTCCCCATACTCTGCTTGTTATTCTTAAAGGCAATGAACAGTAGCATTCTACCTGGAAAGTAAGTATAATATAACTGTTACTCAATAACTATATAATGTTAACTAATCACTATTGATAGTCATCCTGATATATACAAATTTTTTATCTATAATTAATATTGGTATTTAGAAAATTAAGTGCACTGATAATTTAGTTTGCACCAACATTTTAATTGAATTAGTATATAAAAATGAAATTACCATCATTCCTTCAATTGGTCCTTTATTTGTTTCATGTCGTCTTCTAAAATATCTCCATTGTAGCACAGCTAATAGTGATACACCTAGGCCTAGTGGAATTTTCCATTGCCACCTGCGTACATAGGATCTCCATGAGCTTTCTCTTTTTTGAACTTCAGTTACACCTGAAGCTGTTGATTGATTTCTCACTCCTTGTCCTGATATAGAGGTGACAATTCTTTTTGCAGAACGGATGACTGCATAGGAACATTTGTATGTGATTCGAGCCTCATAGCTAGAACAGGAAACCTCTTTGAACATTCTGTATTCAGGAACATCTCACTAATGAAAGAGAAAGTAATCATTCGGCATTATATTTTTGACATTTCATTATCTGTCACGTAATTCGTGTTCAACTATTCTGCTGAGATATGAACTTTCTTTTTGAACTGCTGACAGTGTAAACAAACGGATTAAAAGAATGTATGACCTTATCCTTGGTGAGTCATCAGCATGAAACAATCATAACACTAACAGAGCATTCAAACAATAGAGTTCAAATACTTATCAATTAAAATCTCAGTTGCTTCCACAAACAAACGTTGCACTTTTATAGTCATTAAAAATAATTAAATTTATTCACAGATAAATCACCCATAATCGTCCATCAGCTCAAACGACAACCTAATTTAATTGACTCACCTCGCAACCTCGACGGCGAATTTGGAGATTCTGCTGATCGACATGTTCTCCAATTATTTTGAACGCTTTTATTTTGCAAAAAGCAAAGGTTCGCCTTTGTTACGACCACTCGGAGCCTTGTTCCCCAGCCATGTTCCGCCTCTCTGTCTCTCTTTTTTGTTCCCTCGTTGGCGATCGTCGCGAATGATCCACGCAGCTACTGTCTGCTGAGGTTATGTCGCGTTGTTTTGGTGCGCGCGCGCGGCGCGTAGCCGTCGGTCGATTATGGGGAATTCGCCGACCTTGATGATAAGAGTAATAAAAAAAGTTACTAGAAGCCTCAAGTCAATGTAACGCAGCGAGAAGTCCCTAGTCCGGTACAAAGTCCAATAGTATATATCATAAAGTTTAATCTCTGCGAATAAGAGCCACGAGATAAACTGTATAGTCATCGCGTACAGTGCCGGCGTTGTCGCTCCGTCGCATTCCCACATCCCACTTACGGAGCAGACACCGGCAACAGCTTTTTCGCCATCGCAGTCGTTCTCGAACTTTCACCGTATTTACTCGCCGAAATATCGCAAAAATGCTGAAGGTGAGTATTGTTTTTTTCACTTTGCGATTCACTAATAAAAGGACGGAAAGTTTATTGGCGGTTCGTATTTGTTTTATTTACAGTTATTGTGGCTAGGAAAAATGAGGCCAATGTGGTTGTATTTTTCCACTTGCTTGTTTTTTATTATATTCCATTTAAAAGTTTATTAGTATCAGATTGTGGAGTTTAAGTGAGTTATTCATTGATTAATAGTGTATTAAACACCTAGGCCAGTAAAATACGAAATGTCTCAGATCACATGTTTGTTAATTACATGTGATCTGAGACATTTTTTATTTTTCTAGCCAAGGTGTATATATACTATTTTTCAGCTCGTCGGCGCCGGAAAGCGGCAACTCCGTTTCGCGTAGCGGTCGGATAGGTAGTGCTTTCCGGCCGGAGGGCAGAAAATTAAATTTTTTATGGTTTAAGTTTACTCCAAGACACTGAGATATTGATTACAGAAATATATTTGTCTCTATTCAATCTTCTTTTCTTTACGTGGTTTTTTCTATACAGAATAAAAAAGATTTTATTGTTTTAATTATGAAAATCATTCACATATGTTTCAACCAATTATAAATTTAATATAAAAAAGCATAATCAAGATTTTTTAATTTTTTTCAAAATAATAGCTCAATGTATGTACATTTTTAATTAGGTTAATGATAATTATTGAATATGTTAAATAGCAATTTTAAATAGCTATTTGTAGTAGTTATGTTATATAAGTAATTTGAATTTTAAAATATTCAAAATACATTTTAATTGAAAACAATTTTAAAGGGTACTGTGTCCTTGGTGACGGGAGGAGCCTCTGGACTTGGCAGAGCAACCGTTGAACGCTTTGTCAAACAAGGTGGAAAAGTTATCATTGCAGATCTTCCTTCTTCCAAAGGAAATGATGTTGCCAAGGAACTGGGACTTTCAGCTGTTTTTGTACCTATGGATGTATGTTAACAAATTTTGTATTAAATATTTTTTACAGAGTATGCTAAATGTCCAGTATATATGCATCATTTTAGATAAATGTGTTGCAAAAAGTCATAATGATAATTATATAAGAAAGATAAGATATTTTATCTGTATACTGCAGTTAAATAATTATTTAAGACTATTTTAAGAAATTTTATCTAGATTGATATCTATAATGGTCCAATTTATATAACAATATTATACTTTATATTTGAAATTAAAAATATTAATGAGATTTGATACTTTTCTATAAATACTCATTATTATAAATATCTAAAGTCAATTTTCTGTATTAAATTTTTAACTTAAATAAAAACTGTGATGTAGATGGTTCTTAAATATATTGTCAAATTTATGATTAAATCTTAAGTACAACATTCAATATTTATAAAAAATAAAAATTTTGTACAGGTAACATCTGAGAAGGAAGTACAGAATGCCATAAACATTGCCAAGGAGAAATTTGGAAGTTTGAATGTTCTTGTCAATGCAGCTGGTATTGCAGTGGCATACAAGACTTACAATTCTAACAAGAAGCTTCCACATGTACTTGAGGACTTCGAAAAAGTCCTCAAAGTTAACACTATTGGTACTTTTAACGCAACCAGATTAGCTGCTGGTGCGATGTGTGAAAATGAGCCAAATGAAGATGGACAGCGGGGAGTAATCATTAACACTGCTAGTGTAGCAGCTTATGATGGTCAAACGGGTCAAGCTGCCTACTCTGCCAGTAAGGCTGCTATTGTTGGAATGACTCTGCCAATTGCCCGTGATTTGAGTCGTGACGGTAAGTGATATATCAACACCAATGTTTTCATACTTTTAGCTATTGATGAACATACTTAATAATACAACATATATTTTCTCTAATTTTCAATTTTGCAGGAATCCGGGTGGTTACGATCGCCCCAGGTCTCTTCGATACACCACTGCTCGCTGGGCTGCCCGAAAAGGTACGCAGCTTCCTGTCGAAGAGCATCCCGTTCCCCCAGCGATTGGGCAAGCCCGAGGAGTACGCCCACCTGGCCCAGGCCATCGTTGAGAATCCTCTGCTCAACGGCGAGACCATAAGGCTGGATGGAGCTCTTCGCATGCAGCCTTGAGCTCGTCAATCGTTATAACATGCTTGTGGGATAACTCAGATCTTTTATAAAAATCAATGCACTAAAGAAGAATTTTTGCGTTTATACGAGAGTTTATATTACTGAATCATGTGTTGAATGTTAAGAACTTTACTGTTACCGATTGCATTTAAATATAGAATTTAACTTGTACATAATTTTTGGAATGTCTTGATTTTTCATTTGTAGTATTTTCCTGTAGTGCATTAATTTTTACGATTGCTTTTTTTGAGATTTTCTTATATAGAGAAAACTTTCATAGTTTGTCTGCTATTTTTACTAAACGGAAAAAAAAAGAAAAAATGTAATGAAAACGATCAAATTAAATGAATTAAATGAATAAATAAACAAATATTTTTGTACCTGCAACATTATTGTAATTATTCTATAAATAATATAAATAAGTAATTAAATTGGTATTAATCCAGTTTGATTGGATATCCAAGGGTGTGCTTCTCAATAAGTTGCTTTCTATTTTCAGTCTTAGCCTCTAGAGAAAATGAGTGGAAGAGACTGTATTTAAGAGTCAAACTGCCGGAATAGAATCACAAAGTTTCTTATTAACGCATATGCGTATGTTTCTCTTACCTTGGGAAAAAGTATCTGTATATATGACGTGGTCCTAGTAGTTTTTCGACTGACAAATATTCAAAATATATGCTGAGGAACAATCTTCTCCAGAACCTTTGAAAAAATTGCACAAGAGCGAGATATAAGAGTAGTCAATCGCAAATAATTGTATATCTCATATTTAGGCCTCATAACTAGCGCTTTTTCCACAAAAATGGAAAATACTCTGTTATTATATAACGGACGAATTAAAGAACGTACGTAGCATAATGTTTTACAATAACGAAGGATGGATTTCGCCATAATACTTTCGGTGTACTATCTACCCCGTGACTTGAGAAGTGAAGAATGAAATTGCAAAAATTACGTTACAGAAAACTTTTATCTGCTTTTCTATTTCCTATTATTTTGTTTCTGTGTTTCGGAATATTTTTATATTTCTATATATATTTTCCTTTTTTTTTACTTTTTTTTTCCTATCTAAATTGGTGAAATATTTGAAACAGAAAAAGCAGAAATAAGCAGAAATGAACTAAAATAAATAGAAAAAAATAGATAAACTTATAAAAAAAAAAAAAAAAAATTAGAAAAAATAAAATATGTATTGTTAATAGAAAAACATTTTTAATATAAAATTACTTTTAGTTAATATCACATTATTGGTTCAATTTATTCAATTCATTATTTCCAGCTAGTTAGCATGATTATGAAGGGACACCACCCTCACACCATTGGGTCCCTATTTCACACCACCGAGAGATAGCTTGTATTAGTTTTATGGAAAACCAAAAGTTTTCCTCGGCCAAAGTACTCCAATTCGACACCGCAGTTAAGATTAGGAGGAGCTTAAAATTTTAAAAGCTCCAGACGTGGCAACATAGACACACACACTACAAATTTTCTAGTTCATAAAATCTTTCGTTAGTTTACAAATTTTTTTTTTGTTCAATCGTAGACATTTTTCTCTATGAACATTTTTATATAAATGAAATAAAAATACTTTTTGTTTAAACATAAAGTCAGTGCGGTAAAATTTTCTTTCAATTTTTCCCTCTTGAAAAGAACCAGATCAAGTCTAACAAACAAAAGAAAAGTAAGTAAAATATTCCTTTTATAAGATAGTTCGCGTCCACCCCTTCTTTATTGTTAACTTTAGAATCAACCTACGCCGCGGAGTGTTTCATGATCGAAATATTTGCGGCCCTTTTTACTGTTTTTGTGTAACCAAGGTCAGGGTAAATAAATACGCCCGTTCCGGTTATACAATAACAGAATAATATTGTACCCCATAAATTCGGGTAATCAAACTAATAAGACTAACGTTATTAATGCTCCTTTTACAACCTCACGCAAAAATCGTGCGTACACGCCAAATTGTTAGATTCCCCTAGAAATCTAGTAAATTTCTAGTAATT
>JAYJLV010071025.1:0-15700 GCA_036873485.1 Torymus texanus
TGAAAAAATTCATCAACGCCCAGTACATCAAATTAAACGTTTTCACAAAGTTTCAAGAAAATCTATTTTTTGAACCTCTGATTTCACAGAGACATACCCATATACATGTGATTGGTTGAAAAAAAGAACAACTGACCTCTTTGAACTCAGCGACCTGCTTCTGCGTGAACAGAGAGAAGATACTGGAGCCGGAACGCTTAGCTTTTTTGCTACCACGACTGGCTCTGGACGAGCCTGATGGCGATTTTGGCGACTTGGGTGTCTCAGACTTTGGTGGAGTTGGCTGTTTTTCCGGAGTTGGCTCAGCCTCAGGTGTAGGCGCCGCATCCTCCTTCTTCGCGTCTCCTTTATCATCCTTCTTCTTAGTCTTCTTCTTCTTCTCTTTGTCCGCCTGTTGGAGGTTTTTTTTAAATCGTTACTTAGATTTAATCGTGACGTTGAAAAAAAGGTAAAGACGACGATTTTCGATCCTTCAGTTTAGTTTTATAAGGTATAGGTGCGGTGAAAAAATAAATTCGGAAGTTATATTTGCTAACGCGGCTTTTACTTTACGCGATCGTAAAGTAAAATCAAAAATTAAAAAAGAATTCATTGGTTTAGATTCTATATATATTATTTATGTTAAAAAGTTGTTCGGTTTTTCAACATTAAATGTGCGTAGTTTATGTAAATGCCCAGATAATTTTTTAACAATAATTTGAGTTCTTTTTTATAGCGTATTTCGGTTTAATATTCTTCTGTTCAACAAAATTATGAATATATCGATATACAGGAATTGTGAAAAAAATGATTAAGTAATACGAATTGACAAAGTATCCGAGTAAAAGACGTACATTATTTTATTTAAAACTATTAGACATTGCAGTATATTGACAGATTTTATTAATATAAGAATTTAATTTTGAAAAACAATATCTCTAAGATATATGGCCTCTTTTAATGATTATATAGAAATAGCTTCTTTTTTCTAACACAATTAAACGATCCTTTCTTTTTTTTTAATACGAAGAGAACTTCAATACTCCTTAATGCAAATGTCAGAAATAATTGAACATACTTTGAGATTTCGAGTTTGAAATATTGATTCTGTTAATTACAAGTAAAGTATAAAATATACTATATAAAACCGATGCACTGTTAATCACTAATATTTTATCAAACAAATTTTGGAAACCTATTAATTAACGTAAAATTCTTTATGATATTCTATAAACAAAGTTATTTAATGACCTGATATTACTGAAAAAAAATTATTAAATGAACGACGTAAAAGTATAAAAATACACCTAGCATTAAAGTACCAACCATTTTATTCACGGTCTATTCTCAATGCACTTGTGTATCGATGCACAAAAGAACTGCGATTAAAAATCGATCAACAGTCATCCGATCTTTTTTCGGGTTGCAAAAGAAGAGGGGGATGTGGTATTGGAGTAGGGGTTGTTGCCGAAACGTCACAAGTCTAACAATGATGTAATGAACATACTATAATATTATTGTTACGATGTGCGAAAGAATTATTTATTTTAATGGATTTTAATATAAAATATTTCTAGATGAGAAGGGATTCCTACGTCATAAAGATTTGTATAGAATAGAAACTGTTCATTGATTATAAAGGTTGTCTAGGATCATTGTATATCAGAATGTTGAAAATGACTAATTTGGTATCTTTCTTCTTTCTATCTTTTTTTAATGAGTTATAGTTAGATTTGGCCTACATACCTTAAATGTGTTTGTTTATTATAAATCAATCTGGAAAATCTGTAGTACAGTTTAAAATCGTTTACAATTTTAGATAGGGGAACATTAAAAGATAGAATATCAGTCCTCAATTACGCTTTGCGTCGTATAAAATAAATTGAAATATTAAGATTTTTATAGATTATCAAAAATTTACTGATCAAACATTATTTGCGATAGAAAAGTGAATAATTTTTCTATTGACAAATTTAAAATTGATCAATTATGATTTAAGATTGAACAAATTACACAAAGTTTAGGTAACTGTTCATCACGTACCGCTTGTAAAGTTCATTATTTGTTTCACTGATTTGTCCACAAGGACTTTAAGTTTACATGTTTTCACTTTAATATTTATTCACTTGCAATTTTTCATTCCTTGAAATCACTTCACTTGATTTTTAGTGTAATCCTTCGATGTACACTGTCACTTGAAACGATTAAACACGGTTCCTGGAATCGACCTTGACGTATTTGAATTGAAATTTTGTGATTATGCGAATGACTTTATCTGATACTTTATATAATTAAATATAAGTTGATAGATTTTAATTTTTTTTTTTTTAATAAAATTTCATTACGAGTGATAACAAATTGTTGACTGTATTATATTTTGAAAACCAAACCTCTTTTATTTATTAAAATATTATTAACATTTCAAATGTTGTTCAATTTTGAATACTCCTATATCAATGTGTATATTTATGTGTCTTCAAATGCTAAACTTTACTTTTAAAAATATTTGGGCTTTTCTCAAAAGACTTTACGTTATTAGCTTCGCACATGCTCATTCGTAAATAATTAATCATCTAAAATTTGCAATTCTATATTTAAATTAAAGAACGTAGGAGCACTTATCGTTTCCACATGAAAATGTATCAATAAAATTCTTTTATTCGCCGCACCTTGCAATATTGTATCAAAGCGCACAAGCAACACATTTTTCGAAAAAAATGACAAAATTTCAAAAGCAAGGATCGAAAATCAGTTGAATCTCGTCGTACGTTGAATTCGGTCCTCCACACTTACCATGTCTGCGGTTGTTCTTAGTTGTTAACGCAAACAGGAAGATAATATCGAGATGGTCACGAACAACCAACTGTCCGAATCGCAGCTGCGAACTTCCCTAAGTAACTTTCGTTCCGCTGTCCTACCCCCCACCACTTGACCAAATGAAAAATGCAATACGAGAGGGACGCTTAGGTGTGACGAAGACGAGACGATGGAAAAAGCATTAGTTGGAGATGGAAGAAGAGAAAGAAAGAAAAGGGCTAGAGGAGAGAAAAAAGACGAGGCGTGTAGTGCGCAACGTTCAAGAGTCGCGCCTTTTTGCGTGTCGTTGTCTACAGTCATTGATGCTCGCATGGTTACGTCGATGGTATTTGCACAAGACGTGTACTGATTTTCTTGAAATTTCGCAACAGGTTTTTGAAGATATCAAAAAGTAAATACTTTGATAATATGATAGTTTGATAAGAAGTGAGCTATGTAGAACTTTATTGTAGTAGTTCAAGGTCATTAATCAACTTACTAGGAGGAGGTCAGGAATCCAGATCATAGATTCGGCTCAAACGTTAGGGTATCTTTTTAAATGTGGAAATATAAAGAAAGTCGCGATAATAAATCCTAACGTTAAAAAAACTCAACATCTGTAACATTTTTACTTTATTTTTAAAAAGAATCTTGAAAAAAGCCTATGTTTGAAGGAGTAACCATTTAATATGACCTATGTTATTCGTATTTCAAAAGAATAACCCACCTGCTCTCTCTTAAGAACACAATTTCATACATAAATGAAACCTTATTTTCTCTTGTTTTATTTTCTAATTTGGAAATGATTTTTAAGACTTCCAAAATTAAATGATTACCGTTTTAAAAAGAGAATTTTTATCAAGATATTTTCAAAATAAAAAGAAATTACTAGAATATTAATTGTTCTAGCATAAGATTTTATATTTTACCTTTTTCTGGAACTCTACATTCAACAACGAAATAACTAAAATATTTGTTAACAAACAAAATATGTACACATAATCAGTTTTATTTTAGAAAGAAACTAGGAAAAAGTCACTTCCGGAAACGGTATCCATTAAATATTGGTAAGTCTGGAATATTATTTCAAACAAAGAAAATGAAACTAGAGAAGAAAACTTTTATTTGATTATTCAGAATTGAAAAATATTGATTTCTTCCAAATATATGAAAGTTTAAAGTTAAACATCGAAAATGCATCACAATCTGCAACTCAATATTTAATTCTGAAGCAAAAGTATCAAAACTCGCTTTAAATGGTTATTGCTTCAAAAATACTTTTTTTAAAAATTTATTTTGATTAGAGATAAAAATGTTTAAACATGTAAGTAGTTATTTTATGCATTTGGGTCTATTACAGCAGTTATTTTGATATTTCTACAACATATCTTACAGTTTGAGCTCAGTCTGTTATTCGATGACTATCTACTAGTGAATCTACGATAATGTAAGAGGTAGGACGAATTGTTAATTTATCACAATGATTTAGGTAATTATTATCCACGGTAATACAAAATACAAAATTATTTCGAATTTTTTTTTACCCTTAGCTGAATGAATTATAATTCTTTTTAATTTCATTTCATGTAGAACTATATAATATGTTCTAAAATCGAGATGCTTTCGGATACCAATGATAGTATATAAAACAGCTGATATAATACATAGTCTCTGTTTGACATCTTCTGAAGATGATCAAAAAGTAGATGGATTAATATCATAATAGAGTCACATCTTCTACTTCTCTCAAGGTAAATTTGACTTCCAACTATTTTGATGAAAGAATGCTACTATTTAAAACAAAATCATACATGACCATAATAAAGTCGTAACAACAGAAATCACTGAAACTTTCATCTACTAATAAAAAAAAACCAAACATGACTACGTTTAGCAATCCTTTATCCACACCTCAAACATCCAAGCAACAATCATCTCCTGCATTAACGAAACCCATCATCATATACAACAATTTCATCACCGCGTCGATCAACCACTTAATCGCGTGCATTACAACCGAGACATCCAGCGTAACGATGCCACCCGGACCATCAAGCCCACGTCATTGGCGTCGATTATCTCCTATGCCTCGTCATTATGAAACTAGCTCGCGAGCCTCTGGCTGGTCTCCAAATCCACGGAGGGAAAGAGAGAAGATGCTCATCGGTGTCGACCTCGTTCCTCCACCTCGCCCCGCTGCTAATTCTGTCAGCTCCGAAATACATTTTTGCAAATCGCCAACAGCACATGCGTGTGTGTCTCTCTATAAGCTGGTTCAAATGAATATGTACGTGTTTTTATATGAGATGCGGATAACCGTGGAGGACGACGTATTTTTCAGTGTCAGATTGCTGCGATTTTAGCATGGAAAGATGATTCTAATTTCGTATTAGGAATATACATAGTTTTGTTATATATATATTGTAAAATATATAACGTTATAATTGTCGCTTATTGATATTCGGAGAGAAATTCAGGGAAGAAAAAAGAAAACTCGTGCCACATCAGTAATTAAATAAATAACGTTTTTATTTTGTAAAATATTTTAACCGTCTCTAATCTGTTGACCATTTTTTTCAAATAACAAATTACACAGAGATTAATTGATCGTTTGACAAATTGATTAATCGACGTGTATAATAGTGGTTACAACAACAAGTGTGTATGTGATTGTATGCATATATAAAATAGCAGTGACTGTTTCTTTCTTTTTTTTTTTGGGTGGGATACGTATAGAGTAGCTCCCATTTGCATATATGCTTCGGCTCTGCTCATCCGCCGTTATATGAAGTTTATACCATTTTTGGCCGTAATGACGCTCGGCACTGGTAACTTTCGACCCGGTATGTTGGTAATAGGATCTAGTACAGGTTAGATTTACGCCTGTTCTTCCTCATCCTCGCCCCTGCCGAGGAGCATGTCGGTGAGTGACTGAAGGTCGATCAAGCCCTTGTCGTCGATGTACATCAGGTCCCAGGCGTCGTTGATGTCCTTCTGTGTGAACTTGTCACCCCAGGTCATCAGTGACTTCCTCAGCCTGAAAACAAAAAGTAATGCGGGGTTTTAGCAGTTGTTTTGTTGGTAGGGTATAGTAATGAATTTTTTAGGTTTGATTTGGGCTTACCTGTCACCGTCGATTTTGCCCTGGCCGTTGTCGAAGGCATTGAAGGCCTTGAGGATGACATCATCATCATCAGCGCCTGTAATGGGAATAAGGCTTTTAGTCACCTGCACTACTAATCTACTAATAACATTTGATTTTCACATTTTACAATTTAAAACTTCATCAAGGTCTATCTACACTCAATTTCTTCTGTTACAGTTGTCAGAAACAAGAGAACATACTGATTTTCCAAAAAAAGTAAAAATTAAAAATTTAAACTTACTGCCGCCCGACATGCGGGAAGCGAAGAGCTGAAGAAGCTGGGTGAAGTTGATGGGGCCGGAGGCTTCGCTGAGCATCTCGTCGAGTTCTTTGTCGCTGGCCAGACGGCCAACCTGGTCGAAACAGTGTCTCAGATCGTTCCTGCTGATGATACCGTCCTTGTCGTGGTCCATTAGCTGGAAAGCCTATAAATATACGGAAATTAGTTTATTGCAATGTATTAACATTTAGATAGACGTCTGAATTGATGTTATCCTTTGCGCTTAAGTAACTATACTAAAACTAAATTGCTTTGAATTCTAGATCTTTCTTACGTTACAACTGTTACTACTTTTAATTCTGCTGCATGTTATCTAAAAATCATTTCGAAGACAATAAAAGTAAAATCGTATTCACATAAATCTGATCGATCATATTATGAGCTATTTGTTTAATTTATAAGTATCATCATTTAATGCCGAAATGATTATAGATAAACTAATTATATGATAGTAACTATTTGACTGTCAAAATAGATTATCTAGGGTGAACAGACGTGTTAATCCTATGTCATGAAATTGTAGTTCCGTAATATAGTTTCTACTTGAATTATCCTTTGTAAAATCGAAAAACAAAAAATCCAAAAAATATTTACTTGAATTCAGCTATAGAAAATTCAGGTAAAGAATCGGATCTCGAATGAATAGATCTCAGAGCCATACAAAATGCCTGTAAACTTACACATATAAAAGTACAATTCATTCCAATATAGTTAAGCAGGCATCTTAAAAGATATTAATTGAACATGAGTATGGATTACTACAAAAATCCCTATATGGTTCTGACCCCACATGACATGCTTACAGTGAGTTGTAGTACACAGGTGCTATACGATAACTTATTCTTTCAATGCATCATTTTGAAAATCAATAACATTGAATCTTCCTAATTTATACAACCCTATAATAACCCAAAATTGTCCAAAACTTTCAAATTCTAATCATGTAAGTCAAAGGATTATAACATCATTCTTTATGACTTTTTTGAAGCATCATCAAACAACGCGCACCTCTTTGAACTCAGCCAACTGCTTCTGAGTGAACATGGAGAACACGCTGGAACCAGTGCGCTTAGCCTTACGGCTGCCACGGCTGGCCCTGGCGGAGTCCGAGGGCGACTTGGGGGTCTCGGACTTGGGGCTTGCTGCCTCCTCGGCGGGCGCCTCCTCCTTCTTCTTGGGCTTCTTCTTCTTTTCCTTGTCCGCCTGTTAAAGTGGTAAAAGAGGATCTCGTTAGTTTCATACTTTTTTCTGAAAGAGGCTGCTTTTTCAATCTTTAGGGATTAGGAAGCGAAGGAAGAAAAGTATAGGTTTGTTTGCAGTATTATGATCGAAAAGAAAGAATTAAAAAAGGGTTAATTAGTTGTGTTAATAATTAAGTTACATTGGAAATCATTAAAATAATAATCACCATTGTGTTCCTTGCATAATATAACTGTTAGTATCGCTCAATTAACAAATGGGCCAAATGGACATACATCAAAGAAGATCTATGAGATTTCTATTAATGTTGTTGTAAATCATGCAAATAGATCTAATTTTAATTAACGAGCTAGTTAAGAGATAATATAACTATTAAAACGTAGCATTAAATGTAACAATAACTTTAAAGTAAAAATTAAACAGCTAGACAATTACTCAAACATCAGGCTTTCATATCGATTTATTTGATATTATTTTATTGTCAATATTCTATATCATGTTTTATTAAAAAAGAAAGTATCTGTATGCATATAATCCATCGATTTTCAAATCACCCCCAATTACTACATAAAAATACATAAGCTCTGCAAACAAATAATCACTTGGTTACACATAATCATAACCACTCGTCAATCATAAAGTGCCACATCAATCCAATTGCTTCTTACATCATCATAACGTTTCTCTTAATCAACATCTATATATCCTCTCGCTAAACCAATATCCACCAGTCGCAGCAGCAACAACCACAACCGTAACCACCACCATTATCCAATCCGTATATACGTAGGTATTCCATCAACTTCTCTCCCATCCTGTCACGTAAAAAAAGCTTTCTCCAGAATTCGAGCATCTCGAAAAAGAATAGGGGGGAGGGGGGCGTGAGAGAGTCAAAAAATAGAGTAACACGCGTGTTAGGGAAGAAGAAGTAGAAAACGGGCTGTCGGCGCGGTCTCTGTTTTCTTCTCGCGTATAGGTGCTATTATTAGGGAGCCGCAGAAGCAGCTTCTCGAGTTACCACTGCTGCTCTCGTGTCAGCACGTTACGCAATTGTATTTTCAGGCACTGCTATAATGCCGCGAAGTGTATAAGTGAGCTGCCCGGTATACAAACGATGCCTTTTTCGTGTTGGTTTCGGCTCGTTTTTAAAAATATTTAACTGGGTGGAGGATTTTTTTTTTTTTAGGGCGATTTTGCTTGACTTTAAGCTTATTTGGACGGACTACGTGTTCGGTGTTATTCGTATTTTTAGTGTAACTTAGTATATGTGCTATGTGAGAAATTTTATGTTGCAGTTATGCTTGCAGTTCTGACTGCTATATGGTTTGAATGATCAAAAAAGTATTTTCTATGTAAATTTTTATAGTTATATAATTGTATTTGAGTTAAATTAAGTAGTAATAAGAAAAGATTGACGAAGTATTTCAAAATGAATAAAATTATTTCAAGATTTTTTGTTAAAATTCTTACAAATTAATATTATCATAAGCTTTATGATATAAATACGTTAAGTAAAAATGAAAATATTAAAAAAAGAAATCATATTTTAAATTTATATTAGCATGTTCCATCAACTGTTTTCTTATAGAGATCTTTATACGTGTAATTTTAGGTTTAAATGTCCACCGAATCGTAAAGCTTATGGCGCAAGCTCAGTACGATCTTATGAAGTGCTTTTAGAACGCCCAGAGATCGCGTGTTACGGTTCCGCTTTTAGACCGACCGCGTTCGTATCTAAATACGAGCTATATTGAATAATACGGGTAAACGACAAAATTTTTAGTGTCAGTTAAAATTATTTGCTACAGCTCTTAGGTATATAACTTCCTATATATTCGTCGCTAATAATAAACCTCTTCGTTGCGTAAGGCCTAGTAGAAATGTGTTATTAATTTCTGCGGTATCAAAATAGCTTTCCTCTCAGTTGCTAGACAAACAACAATATTTAAAAATAAAGAGAATCATCTAGATCTGTCAGACTAAACAGTATTAAGAAATTTAACTAGTTCTATTTCATGCAGTTGGTTCGTTCTTATGCGATGAGATATTTTTTTATTTTAAATATTTTTAGTATATCGAAAATAATTTATCTAAACATTGAATAATACAAATGATATATAGTAAAAAAGGAAAAAATAATTATTTATAGTTGAAAATTAATTTCAGAAGTTAAATCATTTTAAACCGTTCCTCTTAAGCAAGATTTTGTATGAAAAATAAAAAGGACTATCAAAAAAAGATTACCCATGATTTTCAACTTATTCAATGAAAATTCTTATTTCATGAAATTAATATTTCCCTCATCGGCTTCATGGAATGTCATAACGTTACCATTACGCCGGATTGTCCGACTATGCGGGGCGCCAAGAAAATCGCCGAGGCGTTCGCGTTGGCCAACTGCCAAACTACGCAAATCGTATCTGTGCACGCGCGAGAAATTCCTCAATAAGTGCGATTATTACGTGAACACCGAGTTTATTTCGTCCAGACGTTATAGGTATCATCCGAAAATAAATTTCCCAGTGTGTAAATTAATATATTTTCGAGAGAAACGTTGTGAGATGAAAGATGGAATTATCGAGTAACATATCTTGTGAAAATCTTGTATTTTATGAGAAGCAGTATTTTAAATAAAAATGTTAAAGGTTCTTTCACAGGAGGCACTTTGAGAGAAATGTCAGAAATTATTGGAATTCATCCAAAATGAAAAATCAAGAAGAAGTATTCAATAATTTTTCATGCAATAATCAATCAAGTATTTTAAAGTTTACAACGTTTGAAGGATTTCTATTTTTCGACTAAATTTTATGCGAAAATGAATGTTTTTCTGGTTTGTGTTTGTGTATGTACAAGGATTATACATATTCACGTTATTTTACTTCAAAGTGATATTTAGAAAGCTATAAATCGATTAATAAAATAAGTTTTCATTCTGGGTGTAACGTTTTTATTAAAAGTGAAAATTTTTCGCATAGTTCATAATTTAGTTCTATTGCCCTAACAACAATAATGAAGAGTGATGTTAAAAAGACTTGTTAAACTGAAAATTTCGAAGCTAGTTTACTTTTTCCCATTATATATTTTAAAAATCTGATATTTAATAATTAACACTTAATGCCTGAAGATTTTAAATTTTGTGTTATTAAGATTAGCATCAATGACAAGGTTAATTGCGATGCACAATAAGTCGTTCACTTATGAGAATAAGTAAGAAAACATTCTAATCCGTTAGTAAGTATTGAAATATTGAAGTAATGAAGTAAAATTTTCACTATGGAATAAGTGAATATTCACTAAAGAATCAGTCGATTTTTTCACTTGTTTACATCAGTTTTATCTTATAATTTTCAGAGAATAAGCAGTGTAAAAGTGAAAATAATCAGTACAAAATAGTGGTTAGAAGGTTACTACTAACTTAAAAAATATAATCATAGATTCAAATAATTTCTCAAATAATAAAATTCTATAAAATATAATTCTGCTTGAAAAATACAAATGAAATCTAAATAATCATTTACAACAAATAAACAGACAGAATTCTTTTAACAGTAAATTAAAGATACTTCTTAAATTTTTTCCCGGATTTTTAGACAAAGTTAGCTGAAAACATTTCAAAACATCTTTAAGCTTTAACTATTAAACCGTAGAGTCTATCAGTAATTTCAGAAATCTTATTTAAGAAAATTTAGAAAAAAAATCAGGTTTACACTGGTAACAAAATAAATTTCATTAGCCTCTTAAATATTCAGAGAATCGCGAAAAGTTTCTACAAGGATTCATTATATCTGAATAGCGCGCAAGTAGATCAATACGAGGTACGACAAGAAACATAATGAACTTATTATCCATTCTCATTCTACTCGAATTCATAGCAATTTACGGATCCCTTAATGCTCTAAATGGAAAGATAGATTTCATTTGTATTCTTACATCTATCGAGATTCTTCTGTTCTCGCGAGAGAAAAGAGCTTTTTAGAATGTTAAATCTTTTTTTTTCTCTTTTAAAGTAAACCCATCGATTGCACTCGCGACAGCACTTCGCGTTCACTATTTTCATTCAGCTACCACTTCACTTCGTCCTTTTTGTCTCTGCCCTTCGGATCACACATGCACAATCGTCACGTCACTCGGCGCTTTCAAGCACATTTGTTGAGTTTCATTTTGACGCTGTTAGACGTCGCTTCCATTGTTAATGCCAGTCTTATCCAACAACGGTAGAAGATAACGAATTATAAACACTGGGAAACAAAATTTTGGATTGATCATTTATCAAGTTTTAAGAACATCCTCGAACAGACATTCTAAAAGTTTTCAATTACGTAAAGATAAAAAATTCAAACAACGGTACGTTTGAATCCAACCGTTTGCAGCAAACATTTCCAAAAATTTGCTTCCCCAGTGAGTTCAAAAGCCAAAAAAATAGATCGTAAAGAGTAAGAGTAAAAAAGCAAGGATCGAAAAGAGAGAAAAAAATATGATTGATAAAGCCTCCGCTCGTCCTTTATATATCCGCGTTTATTACCATGTCTATGGGCTGTAGTTAGCTGTTCACGTGAAAAGGAAGACAACGACGAGATGGCCACCAAGAACCAACTGCCGAGCTGATAGAGCTCAACTTGTCTAAATGCCTCGGACCCCGCGGGTCTCCCACGCGTCCCCCACCAAATTTACATCCTCCTCCTTCTCCTCCTTCTCCACCCCTCTCGAAAAAGAGGGGATTCCCGGAGTTTCGAGAAACCGGAGATGAGGGAGCGAGCGAGAGAAATAGTTCGAAAATGCTTGGTACATGGGATTGCCGAGGGATAGAACGAGAGAGGAAGGGAGAAGAACCGCGGCCCCGCGAGAAATATTCCACTGACCATATTTAGAGCGCGAGCTGCGCCCACAGAAATAGAGGCGAGCGGTCGGTCGTGGCATTTCGGAAAACGACGTTGGAAGGAGTTGGGGAAGAGATGCTGGTGAGGACCGAAGTCGCGGATATTTTCAGAGCGGAATATATGGTTCCGAGTACAAGAGAGAAGAGAGTAGGTTGCAGTTTTGCTGGTGTGCTGGAGAGAAAAATGTGGATATGATGGATGATGATGATGATGATGAATAGCTGAGGTTCGGGATGGTTATGTCAATGGCAATGAGGATTGGATGTGTGATATGTTTTTATCGCAGATGTTAACGATTGAGGAAGTTTACAGCGCATGCTTGTTCAGTTGGCAATGCGTCCTTGCTCGTGCAAATAAACAGTCAGTCGAAGATTCCGGGAGTATTTTGAAACTTGTATTTTCTGATGAGAAAGGTTATATTCATTATTGTATTGTCTGATTAGCAATTGACTGCACCCAGAAAACACTTCGTCTTTAAAGATATCTCTTAAGATAAAAGTGTTTACTGGGTGGCGAGTTAATAACGTGGAATATTATATATACATTGTTCAAATTGGTATCAGTTAATGATCATGAATTTGCGAGAGTTTTGATTAAGCACATGATGCATATAAAAAATCTTGTTATGTCTGCATATGAATGTAATATTAAATTCAGGGTTTTAAATAAAATAATTCATAGTCTATAAGTTCTTTTTTCTAGCCTTGTTGTCATGGGAAGTGATAATTAAATCTAAACTTGTTTTAACTTGGTTAAACGAATCCATGAATTTTACACTTATTTTTAAATATTTGCCGTACAAAAACGATTGATGGTACAATTACAGAGACATTCACAAAATCTTAGTTAAAATGAAAAATAAATTTTTATTATAAATTTATTGATAAACAAAAGGGTCCAAGTGTTAGATTAATAACTTCATAAAAAAACCCCCGTTGAATGTTATAAAACTATACGTATTTTTATAGTTGAATAATTTATAGTTTTAAAAAAGATGTACATGCAGTTTTATTGTAAATTAAAAAATTGAAGTACATGAAAATAATAATGAATTGATATTTTTAACTAAAGCATACGTATATCTTGGAAATATTTTTTTTTTTTAAGAATGTCACTTGATCTCTTTATAGTTTGCTTCATTTTTTTGCGAACATATTGAGAGTACGTAACAATCTACAGATCTATGATACTATATAAAATTTTAAAATATCTTAATATTTGTCTATATTTACTAAAATTTTATTTAGAATTTTTCAAATAAATTATTTGATTTCAAGCGATTTCTTAAGATTATATACTTCAAATAACATTGAATAAGTTCCAAATAATTCACTTTATTCAGTACAATAGATAATCATAGTACACCACATGTTATTCGTATTGTAAAATAGATTTTAAAAGTTTAAGTTATATTTATAGTCATAAAATTATAATATTGCTTCCGAAACCAAAATTATTTATTACTCGATGCAAAAACAATTTAAGAACTAATTTTATCATTTTTCGCGAATGACCTTTGTTCACAACTTTACGTTTTACCAGTCCTTGCCAGAAATAATTATATAAATTTTTGATATGCAGCAAATAGTGTTTACATAATTCATCTTGTCTTCGAAAGCCAAATAACTCGTACCCTATGGACGTTCATAAAATATAACGTGTGCGTAAAACCAAAATATGCTTGATAAAAATAAAAATAGTTTTTAAAGAGCTCGTCGCGTTCCGCCTGTCGCACCTTTGGTTCTTTTTTGAAAAAAAAGACTTGACGAGAATATTTTTGAGATGTTTTATTTTAAGAAACAAAGAACAAATATCTTACGTAAAATACAAAATCTATAAACATTTTTAGTTATGTTTATAGATATAGATATATAACTTCAATAAACAATTTGTAAAGTATTATCTCAATAATATGAAAAAAATGTTATTAAACCTACCTTAAATTACGTATTGAAAAATACGTATATTTACTATATTTATACAAATTATCATAATTTGTAATATTTTCTTAAATGTTATAATAAAAACATGTTTTTAATAAATACAATTATTGAAATAAAGAAATGTAAAAATGAAAACTAATTAGCGTGACTATAATTATAACGAGCCTACGAAACTTCTAGGATACGAATTTGAGGAGAAGACAAAATAATATGAGATTTTATTTATGGTCACTTTAAAAATAATCACTTATTTTAACTATACTCATATTTGTTCGGAATGAAGCTAATTATATTCCCTTTTTAAAAAAGAGAGAGAAAAGTGATGCCGACTAAAACGTGTTCTGATTGGTTGACCTTTAAGAAGGTGCGATATTTTGAATTATATCTTAAATTTTGAAAGTTTTAAATGATAATAAATATTTATAAATTAAAATAATATTGTCAATGTTTTGAGTGTAAAATAACGGAAGAAAAAGAAATGACTAACGTTCTTATATTGCGAGTCTTAAATATATATGTATTTATAAAAACATTTTATTTTATTTAATTTCACTATAATTTATGATGTCCGTACAGAACACTTTATTTTAGTTATTATTTATCCATAATACATCTATTTATAATATTGCCGATATTGATATTGCCCGCGCGTAGCGCGCTTGAGTAAATCTGGTATAGATAAAAAAGAAATAAGAAGTGTAATTCTTTACGTAATTGTACATACGTTGTCTTTAATATGAATATAAAATGATGCGGATTTAGCATTAGATGTTAATTTGTAAAATTTTCTTTCAGTAATCAAATTAGTGTATATCCGTTATAAATACATGTCAATTTTAAATTATCTATTAAAATATGATTTTTTTATTAAAAATCCTAATTACAGAATTCGTAAAAAAGTGGTGTTTCCGGAAGTCTTTGCACCGGCTCTTCATAAAAGTAAATCGAACCTTTCGATTCTTTGAATTTAGAGACATCATGTGAAATAAATTAAATACTTGAGAATAATTGTAATTTTTCTTAATATTTAGATATTATTCGAAATTGTTTAAAAAAGTCTTATTAACATTAGCAAATATAATTTGGCAAAAATTTTTTTAGTTTCTTTTAAAATACTTCTTATACTGTTTTGTAAGAAATACATATATAGAGATATATGTACACACATACACACACACGCTCACGCACACACATTAGGGGGGCTTCGCGCACCAACCCCCAACTTTTAATATTACGTTACATTATTAAAAAAAAAATAAGTTCAGAAAAAAAATAAAAATTATTGTATTCTAATGTGTTTCTTCGAATATTTAAGTCTTCTAAGTCTTCTAACTTGATTGAATTAAAAAAAAATATAAAAGTATTTCTGTTTATATGAGGTATAATAAATGTAGTATCTAATTTTTTAAATATTTTTTCTACTTATTTGATATATAATAAATTTAGTATCTATAATATTTTTATAATAAAATCAATTAAA